>CAUYRT010091652.1:0-45246 GCA_963574885.1 Lepilemur ruficaudatus | reverse complement strand
GTGGTAGGCAGACGAATGACTCCACAAAGATGCCTGTGTCATGCCTACCCCCGAAACTGTAAATATGCTTCTACACAGCAGAAAGAACTTGGCAGATGTGATTAAGTGAAGGATCTTGAGATGGGAAGATTATTTTGGATTATGTGGGTGGACGAAATGTTGTCACAAGGATCCTTAGAAGATGGAGACAGGAGAGTCAAAGTTGGAGAGAAGTGACAAGAGACAGAGGCTGAGGTGGTGTACTTTGAAGACGGAGGAAGGGACCACAAGCCAAAGAATGTGGGGGACCTCTCCACGCTGGAAAAGAAAGACAAGGAATCAAATTGTCCCCTAGAACCTCCAAAAGGAACCAGCCCTGCTGACACCCTAATTTTAGCTCATTAAGATGTATTTTGCATTCTGTCCATTAGAACTGTAAGATTATTAATAAATGTGTGTTGTCTTAAGCCCCTAAGTACATGGTAATTTGTCACTATAGCAATAGGTAACTAAGACAGTATCTTCTGTTTGTTTCATGGTCATGCATCTTCCTTCTCAAGAATTATTCAACCTCACTTGGAAAGGAAGCCAGACTGCTTAATAAGTAACTTATTAAGTAATAATAAGGTACTTAGTCAGTATTATAACATTGAGCCATGAACTGCCACAGCTTCTGGTTCTTTGTCTAGACTGTATCTATCTGCTCACACCCTAAACACACACACACACACACACACACACCCTACTTGACTCTCTTCCTCAGGCACTGGGTGGAGGGGGCAGAGCATTTCCAGATACATATGGGGTAGCAGAAGCAGTGTCATGGAGTCCTCCTTCATCGTGCTTACTTTGAACCCAGGAAGCGGTGGCTGTTCCAACTCCAGCAAAACCCAACCAAAAGTGGGGCTGTGGAAATCCAACCTGAGTTAATGAGATTCATTCAAAGCATGGTCTTGATAAGCTACAACTGCCAAATCCAAGCTTCTGACCCACATACATTATGAGTTTGAAAGAATATTTAGGGGAAAAGTGTTTAAACACTGTCTTCCATATGCATTCAGTGTCAGTACAGCTGACAGTGTGAAAAGTCATTCCACACTAAAGAACTCTCTTGAAAACTCCTATATCTGGCGCTTCAAGGTTGACACTGAATCACTCAACATGGCTCTTTCCGACCCTCATTCTTTCTCCAACTGCAAAGACCTCTATGTAATTTCATTTGACTCTGTTGATCACCCATATGCTACAGAGGACCTTTAGACATTAATCGCATAGGCATTTTTGCAGCCCGTAGACGAATCTCCAGGAAGGTAATATAATTAGTAATTGATTATTCAATAGCCATTAGATCAATTCTACATAGGCAGTGATAATATTAATTACAGCCCAATGCATTCAACCGGGAGCTTATAGACAGCCTATCTTAGGGTGTTTCCAAAAGACTAATTCTCTCTTCCTTTCAGGAGGCTTTATTCCACGCACAAATGCCCTGAAGATATTTGTAGAGCTTTTCCAAGGATCCCAGCTGGCAGAACAACGGTTGGAAAGTTGACCTATTCAGGAAAGAAAAAATGTTTTCCAGCCCTCATATAAATTATATTCCTTCATTGTTTCTGAAATGATGGAAGCCAGGAAGAGATGTGTTGTGGCAAAGAAGAAATTGAAGCAAATTGTGAAGGAGGAGGAACTGGCAAGTGTTAAAACTGAAAGAGATTTTGGCGGTTATGTAATCTGACAAGCAGATGCGCCGCAATCTTCCAGCAGGTGGATAATAGTGATTTATTTTGCTTTAAAAATTGTCAGATGATTTTTTAAAATGCAAACGCTGTCCAGTTGACAATGTACACAGTGTTGAGCAGGGCATCCTTCTGCCCAGTTTAACCCACTTTGTGCAAGAGTTTATACTCACACCCAGGTGTGGAAATGCTCACACAGATGACTCTATAAATTCACAGTTCTTCTATCAACCACCACCTTGCTGCTCCAGGCAGGCATTCTCTTCCTCAGTTCCCTTTCTTTCCTATCCTCTACAATTCCAAACATTCAACAATCTCCTCTGATCCCAATGTCTCCTTTCGTATTCTTAGCAGATTGATTTATTGATTCTTTTCAAAAAATATTTCTTGAGAACACACTCTGTGCCTGTCATTCCTCTAGGTACCAGAAGAGCAAAATATAGGTCCAGCTTCCACTGAGCTTGTGTTCTAAAAGAGGGAAACAAACATATAGTGTGTTGAGTGCCGGAAGTTTCTACAAGGAACATAAAGCACAGTAAAGGAGCAGAGAGTGGGGGGAGGGTGACGTTTTAGAGTGTTCTGGGGGGACCTCATGACAAGAAGAACGCAGAGTGGTGGCATGAGGACATGCAGGAGAGTGTTCTGGGCAGAGGGAAGAGCAGAGACTGCAGCTCTCGTGCAGGAAGGTGCTTCCCACGTTTGAAAGCCCACACAAGGCAGCCTGAGCAGGTGAGCAGAGCAGGGGAGCGGACATCAGTGGGGGCAACCGTAGGCGGATCACGTAGGACACTTTTGGACTTTGCAAGGACATTGCCTTCATTCCCAGTGGATGGGACCTCACTGGGCGGGTATCTGAGGAGAGGAACGACGTGATGATTTATGTTCTAAAGCCATGGTTCTTCTGCTCTGTTGAGGTGGGACTGCGAGGAGCAAAAGTAGTCCTACTGCTAAGTCGTCCTAGTGGTTTTCTGGGGCTGTCGTAACAAAGTACCGAGAACTGGGTGGCTTGAAAAACAGACATTTATTCTCTCACAGTTGTGGAGACCGGAAGCCCAACATCACAGTGTCAGCAGGGCCCCGCTCGCCCTGAAGGCTCTGAGGGAGCCCTCCGTTTCCTTGTCCCACTTTTGGTGGCTGCTGACAGCGTGGGTGCTCCGGGGCTCACAGCTGTGTCGCTCCAGCATCGCGTGGTGCCCTTCGTCATGTCTCTGTGTGTCTTCACGTGGCTTTCTCACAAGGACACCAGCCACTGGACTGGGGGCCTGTCCTCATCCACTATGACCTCATCTTAACCAATTACACATGCAAACCCTGTTTCCAAAGAAGGTCACAATCTGAGATTTCAGGTAGATGTGAATTTCAGGGGGACACAAATCCCAGTATGACTGGCCTCAGGGAACTATGGCAACAGCCGCTTGGGACATAATGGTGGCTTATACCAGCAAAGGAGGCGATGACAGTGATTAGATTCTGGAAAAAGGTTAATCGTTGAACCAATAGAATTGAAGGTGGATTGAAGGTGGGATATAAGAAACTGAAGGATTTAGGGATGACACCAAGATTTTTGGCTGGGGCAACCAACTGTAAGAATGCGATTTCTGTTTGTGAAGATGGCAGAGGAACAGGTTTTCAAAAAGAAATGAAGAGTTCTGGTTTGGATAGGTTGGGTTTGAGATGACTTGTCTCCTATTTTAAAGAGAAAATGGGAGCTCCGGGCAGAGGGGCCCCGACTTCCTTCTACCAAAGCCACACACTTAACCTCCCCGTGTTCCCTCCCTCTGCTCTGGGTGAAGCTGCAGCTCAAACACTGTGCGGGGCTCAGATCCCGCCCTCCCTGCCCTCCTTGGGGAGCGTATGCCAGGCTCCTCTCCCTCACTTATTTACTGTGCCAACTTCTCAGTCATGCCCCCTCCCCCAGCTCCTTTCCAATCTCATTTCCATGTGCTTAAGGAGCTCTCTTCGTGAAATGAAGAAGAAAGATTGGTCTGAGTGCAGTGGTGTTTACAACTAATAAAAACAAAGAAGAAAAAATAAGGAATAATAAAGAAAAAAGAGATGAAGAAATGGAAATCCCGCTTTGGGAAAACAGCCACCGCCCCCAGTTGTGGCTGTTGCTATTGTCACTGTCATCCACAATTAGATCATGGTTTCTTCCCACTTCAATTCCACTGAAACTGCTTCCACCCAGAGCACTGAGGCCCTCCTTGCTGATAACTGCCGCCAGACACATTGTGGTCCTGACCATATTTTTCAGTGACATTCGATGCTCTTACCTTGTCTTCCCTTTTGAAGCTGTCCTTCCCCCCTTGGCTTCTATAAACATCTAACTCCCTTGGTTTTTCTCCCCACTCTGTCTGCTCCTTCTCACTCTCTCTCTCTCTCTCTCTCTCTCTCTCTCTCTCTCTCTCTCTCTCTCTCCCCCAGGTGCTGGGTCCATCTATAAGCCCCTGACATGTACATTTCCAACAGTGACCGTGCCCCTGAGCTTTGGATTGACATATCCAGCTGCCTCTTGGACACTTCCGCATTACTGTCTATGGGCACACAAACTCAGTGAAGCCACCAGAGAACTCAGGATCATTCTGCCACCTGCTCCTCCCTGAGCTCTCTGTCTCAGGGTTGGCATGTGGCTCCCTCACCCTGCAGACCCAGCCATCCTGGGTGGCTCTCATGTGTTTCCTCTCTCTCTGCCCCTTAAAGGTAAATCGCAAGTCATTCTGCTGCTCCCAAATGTGCTGCTTCCTGTGCACACTCTGCCTCTACCTCCTTAGCCACCTCCTGCTTGAATTAGGTTCTCAGTTTAGAGGTTACCTCCTGTAGGACACCTTCCCTCAACACTCAGTCTGAGTCATTTGTCCTTCCCGTGTGTTCTTGCCTTAAATTCTCATTTCCGCAACGCAGCACTTAAATGACTTTGTTTTAAAAGTCAGTTGATTTGACTTCATCCTCCACAAGACCATAAACTTCTTGAAATCAGCCTGTCCCTTGTCCTGTGTTCCCAGGCAGCCCTCCCTTGTTGTCACCTCACAGGAGGACGTTGGGGCTCATGGTCGCTGTGCTCCCCCTGCCTTTTCCCGGTCTCCTCCACTGGTGCTGCGGCCTGATTATGCATCAGGCTGGGCACAGTGGCTCACTCCTGTAATGTCAGCACTTTGGGAAGCCAAGGCAGGAGGATCACTTGAGGCCAGTAGTTTGAGACCATTCTGAGCAACACTGAGAGACTCCGTCACAAAAAAACAAGAAAAATTAGCCAGGTGTGGTGGTGTATACCTGTAGTCCCTGCTACTCAGGAGGCTGAGACAGGAGGACTGCTTGAGCCCAGGGGTTCAAGATTACAGTGACCTATGATTATGCCACTGCACTCCATTCTTGGTGACAGAGTCACCTGTCTCTACAAAAAAAAAAAGAAAGAAAGAAACATCAATTATTGGATGACAGTTAATCTAATTGTGGAGCAGCAAAGACAAATTTATTTTGCTGTTTAACTCTACAGACAAGGGAAGTTGGAGCATTTGCACATCATCAAAACCAATAGGTCATGCCAACATCACTAACCTACAGGGACAAAAAAATCGAAAGGAAAAGAGAAGCAGTCCCAGGCTGAAACAAAAGCAACAGAGAGAGCTTGCTTTATTGTGGCATGTTTTTAGTTATTGGTATGTACAGAATAACAAATTAAAAATTGATAATTTAGGGGAAAATCTGATGATAAAATTTATTTACTCTGGAAAGTGATTGGGGGCACTTTTAAAAATGGAGAAGCTATCCCAAGATCTATGATGTGCTTTCTGGGTTTTGCTATCTCCTGGGAGATGGGAGGAAAGCAGTACAGCCCAGCTGATGCCTGAATATTTCTACTGCATTATTGAATTTACAGCAATTCATGGGGAACACCCATGCCCCAAAAATGACCTTGCCTGATCTTACCACCTGCTGCTTGAACACCATCTTCTGTGTGGGATTCGGTCCCAGACACCCAGCCAGGCCTGTAGGGTGGGATCATGCCTTCACCTATAGCCTGTGCTCCCTCTGACATGAGTTCTCTCCATTGCTGGATCATGCCTTTCTTTCACCCCCTAGCTGTTCCAGAGTGTTCTTTTTCCCTTCAAGACCCAGGTCCTGCCAGATCCTCAGTGACACCTTCTCCAGGAGCCTGAGGGACCAATGGCCACCCCTCTGAACTGCCGCTTCTCTTAACTCACCTGTATGTAGACACATAAGATGTGAACCTCCCTGTGAACCTGGCTCCCCCGTGGCCCACTGCTCACAGTGCCTGGCACACAGAAGCTAAAGGTTTGTACTGCAAATTAATGACTGCACAGAGACAGGCTGCATACAGGTTCTAAATTTGTGTAACATTGGAAAAGATTTCAAAAGTAATAATTAAAAATATTTCCCACTGATTTCCTGAATTTTTTTTTTTTACATTTAAGGTAGCCTGAGTTTGAATTACGGCATTCACAATTGAGAAGTTGTTTATATCATAATTTGTATAGTACAGTGTTAAGAATTTTAATTATTATAAAGCAGTGAATTTAGTTCACTAAATGCTCTCCCCACCCTTGGAGTGCTTCTTTTTGAGTTTCTCTGCAATCATATCACGGACGGTACACTATGTTGAGTGGAAATTATGCCAGATTACTTATTCTAAGATTGATTTAGGGTGTGTGTGTGTGCGTGTCAGGAGGTGGGGTCATGAAGAGGTGAGGGGAAATACTGGGTTGTAGACAAAGGTAACATCCCAGGGCAAGGTTCTAGGAAGGAGGGAGGCTAGGGCACATTCCCCCCCACTTTCAGGGCGATGATTCCATCCCCAGGCGTCTCCACCTCATGCACCCACACAGATATCACAGGGAGAGGCGTTCTCATCCTGCCTCCCTTTTTGTTTTTGAGTGAGGTGTGCACTAATTCAAAGGGCAGTCTGGCTATGTACTGGAGAATTGGTAGTCTAATCTGTGTTTGAAGTCTCTTAGTGCAGCATTTTTAACACAAATTATTCCAAATTGTAATGACATTAGTAACCAAAATTATTCTCCATGAAATGTTGTGCTGTTGACTACTCGACTTACTGAATACACTGTCCAGGAACCTCACCCAGGATGATGCTCACGGAACATCACATTAAAACAAGCAAAGAAAGTTTGAAATGGAACATTTAGCTCACCTATATCTGCCCCTAAATAATGGCTGAATTTCCCTTCCTTTGTGACTTCATCATTCATTTTTCACATTTCTGCAAATTATGTCATGTCACTGTCATTTGTAACACGGTTTTTTAACTGGAAAAACATTACTTTAAGTATTGGGGGAATTTTGCATGGAGGAATCACATAATAGTGCTACTCTGTGAACTACTGTATTATGTAAACATGATTTATTCTATTATTAATCACTAAAAAGTTATTTTTAAAAAATAGAATATAAAACATTTTACTCTATATGCTTTTAAATCTAGTCGTTAATTACTTCAAACAACCAGCATGTTCAACTCGTGTTTCTAGGGAAAGTTCGACTTCCTTCCTTCTCATCTGCTCTGCCATTGTTCATTAAAATGTGCCAATTACCTTCATTAGGTGGATAAAAAGGTGCAAAATCCCCAGATACCAATAGTCAGCAGCCTGTTCCTGGGGAGTCAATAGGCTAATTTTTCTTTTCCTCTTTTCATTTAAAAAATACTCATCTAGTGAAAGAGAAAGACTTCTCACTGCTGGCAAAAATAGTTCCTGGGACTTCATTAAACCAAGTAACAGGATTAGTGTTTAAGTGATTAAGGTGGCATATAAGCCTTTACTTAGAAGAAAAGAAAATCTAATTAAGATGGCGCACATGGACTTCACGACACTAATAATTAACTGAATTAATTGTGATCGGTCTGTTAGATGGCTACGCAAATGTTAGGCAGTCTTATGATTACAGGTACTAGATGTAACATTTCGGTAAGCTTTGGGGGTTATGGGTACGCAGGATGCCCTGCTGATGTAATACGTACAGAAGTAAAACTATTTTATTCCACTTATTTTTATATTTATACAAGAGCTCTGCATTGTTTCAGAAATTAGGAAACAAGCCATAATTCCTAGAACTTGCATTGTTGGTGACAGGCTATTTCATCAGAGCAAAAATGTCACGCTCAGATTTGCCAGCCAGCGCGAGGCACGAGGAGAAGCGCTCTGTGCCGCATGCTTGACCGGCACTCGGGAATGCGCTCACCGCATTCTAAACTCTTACCCATTCATGACGTGTCTGAAAAATTACACGTGGAGCAAAACATTTGATGAAAATATATTTAAAACAAGCAGGAAAAAATAGTTTTGGCCTTAAGGATAACTTTCATCATTCTATTTCAACTGAGTAGAATTAAATTATATGTATAATGATTTCAAGTACCAACTCATAAACGATGTGACAAATCGGAAGACAAACAATGAGAGGACTCTTTTTTTTTTCAGAAAAATGTATTTGCAATTCAAATGTTCATATAAAAAGCATAAATTTTAAAAAGTTCATAGATGTTTGTTTTTAGAAGTGCTATGGTTTCACCATTCATTGCAATTACATTCCAAAAGGTGCAGGGTGGTCCACACTGCATCATCTTATGCTTTTGTCACACCGAAGTCACTCTCATCACAACCTCCCCCGAGCTGTTATCTTCTGACAGATCTTCATGGGGCCTCATCCGATTGAACAGATGCAATAACACGTATCCACACTGAAACCGCGGCGAGGTTAACTGTGTTGGGTGGACCAAGTTTCTGTTCCGCAGAGCTGTCAATGGCAACCACAAAGTCCTACTTGTGGAAGACTCTCCCCGGCTGCTTTCTTCGATGTCTGTGGCTTTGTCATAGTTTAATACATCCCAGTGCAAATTAACAGCTCGCCAGCGCTTAAAAACCCTGTAAACTGCAGCTCCTTCGTGGACAATGAGACCTAAAATTTGAGAGGAAAGAAAAAGACCGGTGATAATCAAAGGTCGGGAATGTTGTTTTGTAGACAAGTGAGGGATTCAAGAAATAGTCAACTCTCTGTTATCCATCAACACTGAAGAACATGACATTCTGTCTACCCAAATATTATGGCTAATGGTAGCTGCTACCCATGTTACACAGGAATAATCTATATTTAAAGAATAAGGACACACTAACATGCAGAGAGTTAAGCTATCACAGATATAGTTACTTGCTCTGTGATGGCTCAGAATACACCTTGGGCATTCATATCGCCTTAGGAGAATCTTTAGATTCATTTACTGATTTAACATATGTTTCTTGACTGCCTATTGTATGCCAAGCAAAATGTTAGGGGCTTGGACCCAGCTGGCAACTTAATGTAGGAAAGAGACAGCTTACAGATATTGAGAGAAAGCTGCCTCCCACATTTGGAAGCCCACATGAGCCAGACTGAGCCAGTAAAAGGAGTAGTGGAGCTGACATCAGAGGCAACTGGAGGCAGATCATGTAGGACCCTGTGGCACTTCACCAGGACACTGACTTCACTCCCAATGCAATGGGACCTCATTGGGGGTATCTGAGTGCAGGAGTGGAGTGACGTGATGATCTACATTCTAAAACCGTGATTCTTCTGCTCTGTTGAGTTGGAGACACTGCAGGTATTGAGGGTGCTGTCTCCCCAGCTCCTAGAACAATACCTGACACACAGTAGGAACAATATGACTTTCTGTCATTTGTGCTTTCCTCAACAATTCAACAAATATGTATTGAACAGCCACTTGAGAGCTTTACGTGAATTATCTCATGTGGTTCTCAGCACAGACTTATGAAGTAGGTGCTAGCGTTTCCCCCCTGTTTCACAAACAAGATAAAGCTGCAGGGGTGTGAAGGCACTTGTTCAAGAGCACACAACTAGTAGTGGAGAATCAGGGATTTAAACTCAGCCAGGCTGGCTTCAAGATCCTTGCTCTCCACTGCTACAAAGGGAATTGGATGATTACACATCTCTGCAACACTCTCAGGAAAATAAATAAGGTAACATGAGAAACTTGGGGACTATAAGCTGGTGGCTCCTAAGTCAGGTACGAGGCACTAGCACATGGGGCCATCACTGTCCACCCAGCCCTACCACACACACCGCACTGTCACACACTTGCATTTCAGTGTGTGGTCCAAAAGCTTTTGAATTTGTGCCCCTTCACAAGCAACAAGTCCCTGGGGGAAGTTCCTCAAAGAAAGAAGTGAGGAAGAACTCTTTTTGGAGAAGGTTGAAATTCCACAAAAGCAGGTGCAGAGGTCAAGGAAGAGCCCGTTTTTGGTGAAGTAAGGCAGGGGTAAGTGAGCATGTCAGTTGACACACCACTTTGTAATGATAAATTTGAAAATGGGCACTTCCTACCTCCCAGCATTTAGACCTCTGGGTACATGCCCTTAGAAAATCTCTCACAAAGGTGAAAAAGGAAGCATGGTCAAAAACATTTATTACATCATTGTTTGTATTGTAGGAAAAAATTGCAAGTGATCTTAATGTCCAACCTCAGAAGAACAGAAAAATTGTAGAACCGATGGACACAGCAATGAAACAAAAGGGAATAAAGTCATATGCATCAACATGATACATTTCAAAACTACAATGAAAATATCAAAGTCACAATGAAAAAATGAAAGTTTCAAAAAGAAACGTTTGGAGTGGATAAATACTATACATTTTTATGAATACACATATATATGGTAAAGATATAAAAGCAGGCATGAGAATAGTAGCAGCTGATGCATGACAGTGGGGAGGGAAGGACAGAAATGAGACCCGGGAGGGGCTTCAAAGAGGGATTGCAACTTTTATCTCCAATGTCACATCTTTCAAACTGGGTGGGGAAGGTATGGATGTTCAACGTATTGTTCTGTATGTCTTTTGTGCCTGAGTAATTCAAAACTTCAAAAATTACAGGTAATTTGTCAGGAAAGTTAATACCAGGCGGATTGACGAAGTTGGGGAGGCAGTGGAGGAGGTGGCTGCCTTACATGTGCCGAGCAGAGCGGTAGCAGTAGGGAGAGCACAGAGAAACAAAGCAATGAACTCAGAGGAAAAACTGATAGGACTTGTAATGGAAGAAAGGGGGGAGAATCAGAGTTCCATATATCAGAGGCTGGAGGAATGGGTGACTAAAAGGACAGTAGTAACCTTCCCATAGGTACAACGGCTTAAGGGTTTTGAGCATGTTTTTGTTGTGGAGGTTATTTCATTTTTTTGTGAGTTAAAACAATACTAGGTAGGTGAGGCAGATACCAGTCCTTGAAGAATCACACCAATCTCATTATCAAAACTCAAGTTTTGCATCGCTCCCTTACCAGGAGATAAACTTCTGATTCGTGTGATGTAGAAGCACTCCAAAAATATTGACATAGGCCATTAAAAAATACAGGTGGTCTAGCAAATAAAAATGTCTTAAGCACAATTATTGTACACCACCAAAATAATGAGGAGAAGTGAAAACTTCCATTAATCAGAACAATTTCAAATAATTGTTTCCATCTACTTCTTTTTCCAAATAATCTAAAGTTGACCTAACTGACCAGATGTTTTCAGGAAACAGCCAGAATCAAAAGTCAAGACTACCAGACTTTAATTGGTGATATTATTAGCTTTCTGAATCTCCACGGCCAATGATTTAACCTTTTGGGTTCAATGTTTCCTCCTTAAAATGAAATTGGAATACCTAATCTTTACATTCAGCCAGAGAGTATGAAGATAAATTGGAATTCATCAACTATAAAGCACTCAGATTTCCTCTGAGATAGTAACTATATAAATACAAGACATTATTATTAATTAAAAAATCAATAGTGAATCTATGTGGTGAGGAGCATTCATTCACACTAATCACAAAACAATTACAGCCCAAGACAGGTTCATTCTGGGTAAGAGCAGCAATGGGGGTGGGTGGGGAAAGCTTCACCGAGGGGGAAACCACTCATTTCGCAGGATCCTATTCTTTTTTATTGATTTCCTTTGCAAGGCCAGAAATCAGATCACTCACTAGAGCTTACAGCCACTTTCTGGGAATATATTTCTGGTAGCTCTTTTCTAAATACATAAATCTACCCAATGTGCAGAAATAAATCCTGCATGTCTTTACAGTATATTTTGAACTGAATTTAAAGGGAGAGAATTTCTTGAAGTTTTCATGAAGACATAATCCTCTTGAATTTCTAGCTCCATGGGATGCTGCTTCTTAATTGCATTAAGTTATGAATGATGTTTAGACTTTGTTTTAGTCCCCCTGAGCATTTAAGAAGTCCTTGCCCTCTAGAATCCTAAATTTTACTACAATACAATGAACCCCATCCCACTCCCGAGGTTGTTCTCTATAATGTACATTTTTATCCTTTCTTCTTTAAAAGTTCTGGAGTTGTGGCAAATGCCTTTTGTAACCACTACTTACAACCACTAGCTTTGTAACTAGTGGTTGCAAAAAGGCACAGTGAGAAGATATGGTTACTATGACCATTCAAGGGTAAGGACCCACTCAGCTCTGGCCCATTGTGTTGGAAATCCAGCTCTTAAAAACCATGCTGCCCTGCTTTCTTACTGATGATCAAATGAATTTGTCACCTTGACATTTCAGGTCATATGAGAGCAGACTTGGATTTACTTTTTCATCTGAGTCACTAAGCCTGGAGAGAAAAGCAATTATAATTTCTATAAAATGTAAGTATTAAATATTTTAGGACGCTTGCTACATTATTAATGGTATGAATGTCCACAAAGTGTGATTTACGGGAATTTGGAGAGTTGAGAAGTGTGTGTGTGCACATGTGGTTGGTTGGTTGGTTTTTGTCATTTTCTTGCCAGTAACATTTAATTGGAGCATCTTCTTGTTGGTGTACATTTTTGTCAGGGAATAACATTGAAAATCAAAGCAGGCTTAAATATTTTCTGGTTTCATTGAAATTAAAAAGTTTTTATGTAAGTAAAATATATTCTAAATGTTGAAAATGTGTTAAAATTCTTTATGGTGGTGTAATCTGAGCTATTTACTGAAAGAAATGATGGGAATGCTACCAAGGTGCATGTGGTCACATGCTCACATGCTTGTGCACACAGGTGCACACACATGGGCGCGCATACACACACACACACCATTTGTCTATGTTTACTTTGACACCTGAAGTGTTATAATTAACAGAGACTTGCAAAATTTATAGTCAAATACAAACAAATTTTGTCTTATATTAACCACCAAAGCACTGGTCAAACAATTTCATCTCTCGTGTTACCAGTCGCAGCTTTTGCTTGGATGGGTTTGGTTGTTTCTCATAATTTATAAGATAAGTTTTTACCAAGGTTCTACTTTGCACCAAGCACTGTGCTAAGAGCTTTACATGCATGATTTGCATTTAATCCTGATAGCAACTCTAAACTTAGGTGCTATTATTGAACAAGTGTACAGTTGAGAAAATTGAGACCTAGAGAGATTTAACAACTTGTCCAACATCATGAAGACATAAGTATTGGAGCTGAAACTAGAACTCAAATTTGTCTAAATGTAAACCTTGAGTACTACAGTCCTATCCAACCTAAATCTTCAAAGTATGGAAGTCTCCTCTAGCTAAAGAATGACCAACTAAAAGAGCTTAATATGGACGAAATATTTGTGTCCCCCCCCCAATTCATGTGTGGAAGCCCTAATTTCCAATGTGACAGTGTCTGGAGGTGAGACTTTTGGGAGGTAATCAGGGTTAGATGAGGTCATGAGGGTGAGCACCTCAAGATGGGATTAGCGCCCTTACAAAAAGAAGAGACATGAGATCTCTTCCTCTTCCTCTCTCTCTCTGTGCACACACCAAAGAAAGGCCATGTGAGGGCCTAGCGAGAAAATGGCTATCTGTAAACTAGAAAAAGAGCCTTCATCAGACACCAAATATGCAGCTGTCACCTTGGGCTTCCCAGTTCCGGAACTGGGAGGAATGATGTCTGCCCCTTAAGCAACCCAGTTCATGGTATTTTAGTTTAGCAGCCCGAGCTGACTAAAACAGATCTTGTGGATAAACTACATCACCCTCATTTAAAATATGAATAAGTAGTAATTTGAGCGAAGCTCTTATGTTTAGCTACCATCTTTAATATCCTGTGTGTCACCGACGCTGTTATGTTTCTAAGAGTGCCAGTGAAACAGCCACTGCCTGCCCACCCCACCCATGGTGGGGAAGGGCTGGGGAGCCTCATTTGAAGGAGACACTGTCAGTGGTGAGAACCCTCTCTGGGAAGTGACACTCGCTCTCAGCTTTCCCAGGGAACACAAGCCCGTGGTGAGACCACAGAGACACAGTAAAGCTCTGTGTGCTGTTCAATCCAAACGACCTTTGGGAAAGCTTAAGAACTCACAGCTCTCAGCAGATAATTTGGCCAAAAAAGGCTCTTGACTGTGAGAATGCTCAAGAGTTTTAGGTTAAATTTCACCATTCTCCCTGGTTCTCTCTCATTTACATAGACACACACACACACACACACACATACACACACATATATCTCTAAGCTTTATAAATATAACCCATGTCATTCGGGAAAGTCAGCCTACACTGGAAACAGAATGCAGATTGGGTTCTATTTAATTCCATGTGCTAGAAGAACAGTTTAGAGCCCATCTCATAAATTGGCCCCACTTTTGACTCCTTAATTTTCACTGATACTTGGTGAAAACCAGAGTATGGTTGCTCCGGAGAAAATCAACCAAATGAAACAGTAATCCAAGATACCCTTGTTGTGATAATCTCTGTGCTAGAATGTAACAAAATGCATTAATCTTCCCGGCACATTTTCCAACCTACCCCAAATTCAAACGCCCAACAATTATAGAAACTTAGATGTGAGTATAGAGGTAATCACTTCAAAAGTCACTGCCCCATAGTTGAATCTTGTTAATATAAATCAAAGAAATAATCATGATCCATGGCTATTTCTGTATGTTCAGAACAGTTTTTGTTTGAACAATATATGAAGCCTAATGCAGAAAATGCAGAAAGATAAAACTTAGAGAGATGAAGACTGAAAGATAATACACATCATCACAAAAGTCACTAAGCTCACAAAACAAAGCTCTCATAAATTAATATCCTAAAACCCATGCCTCTGGAAAGTACAATGTCCTAATGACATGTGGGGATTCTGTGAATACGTACCTCCAATGTTGTCCGTATAGGAACAGATGCTGTAAAGAGATAGCCCACATAAAGTGCACTGACATCTGCAAAGTATGTGTTGATTTTTCTATCACTGAGCATAAATGGTATAGAGCTTTACTTCTCTCACAAATGCCTAGAACCAAGTAAAATTCCCCAAACCGGGTTGAGAATGGCATGCTGATCATGAGAGCTTACAGCTCAAGGGCCCAAACACAGATTGATCATTAACACCGGTAATATCATCTTCTATGCAAAAAACAAGGACAACACATTAATCTGAAACTTCCAAAGACACAAAACACATCAGGGTCTAGATGACTTCCAAATACTGATGATCCATCTCACCCCACCCCCAAAGTAGGGAATGGCACACACGAAGAAATGATTAGTATAACAGTGAAGGACCCTAGATGATGACAGAGCTCCGCTGAGAGCACACGAAAGAGAATTAGCGTTCATTCTGTCTCTGACACTCTCTCTGTCCCTCTCTCCATGACATTCGCAGTCATCAGCATGGAAGCAAAGGACACATCTGTGCTGGCTCTCCAACGCTGATGACATCACTTTCTGGAAAGAGAACAAGATGGGAGAGCCCAATTGTCAGATGAACTCTAATACTGCACTATTAATATGTGACAGCCAATGAAGCTTTTCTGAAAGGTTCTGGCACAGGTTGAGTTTGATCTTGTCCTGCCATGCCTGTATCAGTTAATGACCATCCCCCAAGTCCTGTAAACCAGAAACCTGGGGGTCATTGCGACTCCTCTATCCTCTTGCACTAAATTCTGCTAATTCTTTCTTCTTAGCAAACCCAAGCTAAAACCATAAAACAGAATTTCCTGGAATGCCCACTCTCTTATATTTGTACGATGAACTATTAATTGTGCTTCAAGATCCAGATTCTCCCATAATTTCTTCTCCAAGGCACTCAAACAAAATCAATCACTCCCTCCTTCTTCTGTCTACCGTGCCACCCAGGAAATACCTGCACTGATTTATGTCACTTTCCTTACTGCCTGTGCTGCGCCAACTTGCTCGTGTGCCTGTGGTCCCTAATCAGTTGTGTGCTCCTCGACACAGAACCCTGCCTTGTCTGCCTTTGGGTACCAGCTCCTACTGCAGTGCCTGGCCTGTGGTAAGAACTCAGTCAATCTTTGCCAGAGAAGAGGGAGAGAGAAAGAGTAGGGTAGCCATCACTGGGAGCTAAGGGACGACAAGGACCGACTTAATCTAGTTGTGACTGTGCTGTGAGAACAGAAAAGGGTCTTGAGTATTGTTTTTTGAAACATTAAAGTAATATTTTCTGACATCAAAGACAAACTGACACATGCAGTCCAATGCTAGATTTGGAAAGGGTTTAGGGATGGGTGTCTGTATTTCATGACAGTGTGTTTTGGCCCTGAATGGGGGGTGGTAGCGGAAATGTGGGCAGAGGGCCTGGCACAGGGCAAAAGAGCTAAAATTCTGTAACAGGTTTTGTGTTCAGCCCCAGTAAACTGCAGCCGCCTGTCTTGCTGGCCTGGCCATCAAATGTTTGCCTGCATCAACAATCATGAACCCTTATACTGACAAAGTGGTTGTGCCCAGGCCTAAAACCTGGGACACAGATAAGGATGCCTCCCTGCTATTTCCAAGCAAAACAGAGAGAGTAAAAAGGAAGCAGTGTCCATTCATCTGATCACTTGTTTTTCTAAGAAGCCTATCCATCAAATCAGTCATTCTATTTTTTTTATTCTTTGGTAGATAGGACACTCTCTTGATCTTCCTATTAATAACCCTAGAGGATCAATCTACGATCGGCATATTCAAAGAATATTCCTCAAAAAGCACAAACTTTGTCACAAATTATAAAAGATACGGTATGTTAAATTAAAAAAATGATTAAAAGAATTCACTAGGCAGAAGAATTGTCATATTATCTAAGTTTCTACCCAACAGTGCTTTGCTTGAGAAAAAAAATCTATAGATACGGTTTTTCAATAAAAGAAATAAATGAGCCCAATTCTTTTACATTAATAGATAATAAAGACATCCTAGAGTTCTCCTATAATTAGGAGCATTGGAATCAGCTAATTTCAGTTGAATTAAATTTCAATTCTGCTGCTCTATCCTTGGACAGATGCTAAACTTTTGTTAGCAAAGGAGTAGCACTCAAGATCAAAAAGAACCTGATGGACAAACACAGTCACTGAATTTTAAAATTAAAAAAATATACTGGGTATGATTTAATTCCACCCTTTCAGTTTGGGGGCTGAGGACTCTGAGACCCAGGGAAGGGATGTGGCACAGTTTCCTCAAGGTCCATAGTGAGTGAGTCACTGAGCTTAGAACAGAGCCTGCCTCTTGGCGCCTGGTCCGGTGTGCTTGTTCTGCAACAAGTCAGACCTCAGCATCTTTGGCCAAAGCATCGTCACCAGTGTCCTTGGCTGCTGAACAGTCAGTGGCCAAAAGGGATATTATACTGACTAAGACGTAGATAGGATCAAAATATCTTTTTGGCAACACCAAAGGCTGAGATGGGTAAATTGTTCTCTGGTCTTTATTCTAAAGGGTACCTTGTAGCACCTGGATAGGAGACAGGAGAATTATAACTACCTTCATGATTTATAAAAATAAATAATTCTGCAAACCTGTATTTAATAAAAACTGCATTTGTTTTAAAAAGCATATCAATGTCTATCTTCTGTGTTAATTAAAGCTTTTAGGATTTGGTAGATTTCCATTTGTTTCCCACACTCTAGTATATGAACTAATGCCAGTTCTTAGAAAGAGACTATTAGTGAACTTCAGTGGCAAGTGAAAATAGATACAACTAATTATGCATTTCTTCTTCAATGAATAAACTACTACAAACTTATAAATCATGATTTTAATAATTTTCAGAGTAAACTACACATGTATGTGTTCTATTTTGGGGGAGTGACAATAATTACTTTAAAAGATCTAAATTGAAATGTCTAATTAAAATCTCTTTACCTTTGTGACTAGTAATAGGCTATTTCATTTTTGATGGCTTCATTTTTCATTTCTCTTAAGTCATACAGGCAGTGGATAAAAATTCCAAACGGAAGCTACAATCTACACATAATTAAAATTTATAAACCCTTCTATTTCATTCCATGACATGAGTAAGATGTTTATAATTAAAAATATTAATGAAATGTTTAACCCGAATATAAAAATGCTCATAGATTAGTTTCCTTAGTATTCTATTCTGTGGCCTAGTAAATAATTCAAGATTGTGACTGATTCTTTACATAGATAATTCCTATTAGGAAATTGTTTCACTTGGAAGAAGGGGAAGAGAGAAATGGCTTTTGGTATGGTATATTCCACGTTTTCCATTCTCCTGACCAATGTTTCTGTATGTGTGGGGTTTTACTAATTTAGAGCAAATGAATGAAGACATCACAAAATAACTACTGTACTTTGGGCTTTCAAAGACAAATTTTTCTCTATTTCTGATCTAAAATCAGTTCACCTAAAGGTATGTATTCCGTATGCCACATCTTAGGTGTTTGAGACAGTAATTTAAGAAGTAGTTTTACTTTACTGTACAGACAACATTTTGTAAATTATTCAAGCTCAGCACAGAAGGAGGGGTTTTGACCAGATAACAGCTCAGGCAGGTAAATATCCTTACTCATTGCGCACAGGCGTGACAGAGTCTGGTTCCAATCTTGGGACCGGCCTCCAGTCTGTCTGACCTTGGGGTAGCCGCCTCACATATGCCTGTTTTCTCATCTCTGAGACGTGAACTGTAACAGTATCTGTAACTCCTAAGGCTGTTGGGGGGATTAAATGGGACAATTGAGGTAGGGTGCTGAAAATACTGCTCAGATCGTAGTGAATATGATCTTAGATATCATTGAAGATGCATGTTCTAAGACCTTATGTCTCCTTACTTGGAAGCAGTTGAAGACATATATGGGCTTCGTGTCTATGCCCATCTCTGTGGTTCCTGATGGCCCAAGCAGGTGTCCATCCTCCCCGTCAACACCCACAGTCCTGCGTCCTCAGTGTTCTGGGCAGAAGCATCATTTAGAAGAATGGTTGTGTTCACATTCCCCTGAGTGAGAAAATTCTTTGCTGCAAAATAGTACAAAGCCAGGAGATCCCTACAGAGGCGGTGTTAGATCTGAAGAACATTCCCCAGGTTTTCAGGGTAAGGGAGCTGCCTTTTCCGTCCCTCCCAGATGGGGGCAGGCTTGTGATAGCCTGGCCCCACTGCCACGCGGTCTACTTGCTGCTCTCTGTTCCAAAGAAAACCTTCCATTCCCAGGTTGATCTGGCCTCTTTCATAACTTCATCTAAGAGCGCCTAGGGATACACTCAGATCTCTCTGAAGCTGTGCAGTTCCCGAGCCTCAAGTGTTTAGAATTCCCACATCCTCTCTTCTGGAGAACAGTAAAGTCACAGGGTAAAGCTCCACAAAACGTGCTCGTGTGCATGCGCTCATACAGAATAAAGCCACAGGAGATGCGCCATGCTGGTCTCTCAGCTTCTCTCCACACTCACGGATGGTTTGTCCCCTGGCATTTGGATCTGCTCAGCCCCCCAAGACCACAGGACACTTCAGGGTCCCTGTGGCTGACTCGGACATGGCCCGCCGTGCATGACCCCTTGCCCTCTGCTATTCCTCCTTCACCCTGGCCTGGGCCTTGCCTTCCAGAAACCATCCCAGCTCCAAGCTCTGCAGCTCACCCTTCCCTGCTGACAGCAACCTCCAATGCTTCCTGCCCACCCGCCTTCCTAAGTGTGCGGCCTCTTCCACTTCCTACAGACTCTGAGGCCCTGGACGGCACGGCCCTTTCCCAATGTGCCAGCTTCTTTCTGGCTTTGACTCCTTGTCTAGCAGCCGGGAAAGCTCAGCCCCTCCTGGAAAGCTCTCCCCACTTGAGGTGAAAGGCAGGCTGACCTTGCTCTGACTTCCAGCAGCCCTACAGAACAAACCTCAGCATGGCCCAGTCTCAGCGCCACGCCTCTCTGCACCTGCACCTGCGCTGCTGCCACTGGCTCCTCCCCTAGAAGATCCGCCCTCCTCGCTGTGCACGACCCCACTCTCTCCTGCTCTGGCCCTGCCACTCCGCTCCTCTTCTAGTCTCGCTATGTCCATGTTCCTCAGCCCAAAGCATTTCCCCTGCACGTGCTGGCTTAATCACCACACACAAATCTCCAGCTCCAACCTCTATCCTGAGCTCCACACGCTTACGTCCAGCTGCCTACTGGCCATACCCACTTGGGATTCCCCAGAAACTCTGCAAAAAGAAAATGTGCAAAAGGAACCTAAGACTTTTCTCTCCCTTGGCCCTGTTCTGACACCCAGCGTTTCAGTGACTGCTGGTTCTATCTACCAATGGGCCTGTGGGTCACACCTCCTCTGCCCTCATTAATCTCTTCTAATTCCAGCAGCTTCTCGCCACTCTTAACGCAGGCCTCATCACTTGCCTGGGCTATTACACTGTCCCTCACCTTCTCCACCCGCCCCCCCCCCTTGAGCTTCCACTCTATTGAGACCATCCTCAGTGTCAGGCTGGTCGGTCACACCCAACGCGAGTGGTCTCAGTCCCAAGCGCCACCCACAGGCGCCTTCCCTACTGTTGCTCTTCAACAGCATCTTTCATTCTTGCCACCCCCCTCCGCGTAGGATTCCTTAAAAATATCCCATGGTTTTGGGTGTTTATAGGTCTGGGCATTTGCCTCCGTCTGGGCCCTTCCTAATTTCTCCTCTTCCCTAAAATTGAACTCAAGATTTTCTTCCTCCGTGGATTTCGCCAACCAACATGACGAATCTTCCCCCATTAGTTCTCACGTACATTTCTCCATCAGCACTTTTCATGATGCATTTTAACTGCTTATTTCCCTGACTGTCTCCCGGAAGCAGGTGCAGAGCAGGGAGTGTGCTGTATTCCAGCGCTCCTCGAATCTTTCTGCAGACCGCTGGGTAGTAAGCACTCCGGGCTGTGCTACCCTCACAGTCTCTGCCGAAACTCGGTGACAGCCCACAATGAAGGGATATGTCTGTGTCCCAACATAACTTTATGGGCACTGAAGATTAAATTTGATATGATTTTCATGCCACGAAATTAAGAGTCTTCTTTTTCAACCATTTAAAAATGTAAAAACCATTCTGAGATCACGGGTTGTACAAATACAGGCAGTGGGCTGGGTTTGGCCCTCAGGCCGCAAGTTGCCACCCCTTGTTCTGTTTATATCCCTGTCCCGCACTGAAGGCTTGGCACATGCTAAATAATGCAGAGAATGTGGCTCAGTAGATAACTGACGCCTCCTTGGCTAGGCCGTCCCCAGTTGGTTGAGACAGCTGAACGTGTCGTGAGAGTAAGGCATGGGCCTGAAGAGTTAATTAGCTTAGAGAGACCCTTCCACGCACAGCACTGAAGGGTGAGCAGGAAATGCAACAAGCTCCCTTCTATTTTATTTCCTAGGATTTGAAAGGCAACAATATCACTAATAATCAACTACGATAATAATCTTTAGAGAAATTAGTAAACATCAGTACGATTAAGGCATAGAAAAGCCTATAATTTGTACCGCCAGAGAACAGAAATAGTAATGGTCTACTTCTCAAAGCATATGAAGGATAAAACTTGGTTTTTCCTCTGACGATTTCAAATTACAAAGGGCCAGTCTGCCTCTGCCTTGCAGGGGCCGGCCCAGAACATGTTCAAGCTGTTGAGATCCAAGACTCTCGCCTGCGTTTCAGGCTCACCGTGTTGAATCAGACTCTTTCTAAATGAAGCTGAGGCATTTCCTGGGGCATGAAACATGCTAAGATATTCTGAGTCCTGTGGGTCACACCTCCTCTGCCCTCATTAATCTCTTCTAATTCTAGCAGCTTCTCGCCACTCTTAACGCAGGCCTCATCACTTGCCTGGGCTATTACACTGTCCCTCACCTTCTCCACCCGCCCCCCACCCCCTTGAGCTTCCACTCTATTGAGACCGTCCTCAGTGTCAGGCTGGTCGGTCACACCCAGTGCGAGTGGTCTCAGTCCCAAGCGCCACCCACAGGCGCCTTCCCTACTGTTGCTCTTCAACAGCATCTTTCATTCTTGCCACCCCCCTCCACGTAGGATTCCTTAAAAATATCGCATGGTTTTGGGTGTTTATAGGTCTGGGCATTTGCCCAGATGATGATCTGTGCTTGCAAAGGAATTCTACTCTATTTAAGCAATGCTTCCACACGAGCTAGCAGAGCGTGTGAATCTGCAACAGTCTCGGCCGCGCCGGCGCAGCTAACCTCCAGCCCGGGCGCCACCTGGGATGAAGTTTGAAGGGAAACCCAGAGGGGCTTGGGCAAGAGGAAAAGAATGTTCCTGTCCTCCCTACGGCGCAAAGGTCTCCCAAGTAGCTGAAGCGTGGCACTGGAGGAATGGAGGTCCCCAGTCAAATTATAGATCAGGAAATGGAAGCGTTTCCTGGAGCAGAGGTAGCTGGTACACTTCTTACGTCGTCTAGAGGGAAAATTACAGTGATATGAAGATTCAAAGAGGAAATACCGAACACTGGGCTAATCAGCTTTCACGGCTATTATGCCAAGCAGCGTTTAAGTTGAGCAGCTTTTCTCACATGCCGTGTGATTCATGCAGACGGACCCACTTTCGTGCTTCCTGTGAAACCGGGGATGAGATAAATACAGCAACGCCCCCTCCCACCACCTGCCTACCACTGTAACCCAAAGTGCAGCCACGGCCCTCAGGCAGCCTTCCGCGCCCCACTCCATGGCTGGACGCCAGCCTGTTGACTTTCAAAGCGTGGTTTTCCTGAGTGACCCCGGTAGCCCAGATTCCAGATGTGGCAGCGGATCGGGGTGTGACGAAAGGTCGGATCTGGGCTCCACTGTCTTGCGGTGAGAAAAACTACTTTACATATATATGTGAAGTTTTTTGATTAAAATTGCTGACAATTTTGAATGGGATGGCGCTGCCCTGCTTGTGCAGCCCTGAGACGGGTGTGTTTCAGGGTGGCTGGCAGCTGTGGTCCCCACTTCCCAGAGGGAAAGTACCTTCAAAGGCAGTGGCCCACATCAGAGCACACTAAATTTGGGAGGCCTAGGAAAGAGCCTACCCTTCTCAGACATCCTCAGCCCACTTTGTGCGGGACAGAGGCCCTAAGGGGTACAGGGAACATTCTAATTGTTCTCTCAGTAATTTTACATTCTTCACTTGAAACTATTTGATACATTTTATATTTATTCATAAATATGTTACAGCTTTAAAAAATGCCATCTATCAACAATGGCCCAAGGCCCACATGTTTCACAAATCTTACCAGCAGATACTCTTTTCAAGTGTTTTTAACCTAAAATAATTTAAGAAATATTGTCAACTTCTGAGCCACGCTGAGACATGCCAGAGGGCACGGAAAATTTTTTAAAGGAGGTAGTCTAAAAGTCATTTGTATTTTGTTTGGAATGCATTAGAAATTTTTTCTTCAGCAGTAGATTAACCTTCTTAATTATGCTTTGCTTATGCTAATTGGTCTATATTCACAGAAAAGCAAACTGCAGGGAGGAAGATGGCCGGAGAGCACCATGTTAGGAGGAGGCAACCCCGCCATTAAATAGACAGCTGGGAACCTGCTTGTCATCACGCGTCTAATTACCCTGAAATTCTTTGTCAGAATTCTTTACTGTGACTCATATGACAGCGACAGAGTTAGAAAAGGTATGTTTTACATTTCAGGTCAATAAAATGTTAAATCATGTGCTATTTTTAGCTGTTCTACCTGGAAAAAAAGATAGCAAAGTGAAACAATATCAAAAGCAAGAGGAAAATGTTATCCTAAGAATTTTTAAAGTAAATACATGTCTAATGTAATCAATCTAAGACTGCGGGAATGTATTATATTTATTTATTATTCTGAAGTTCTATAATGAAATGTGAATATATTACCGACTGATAACTCTAAAGTTTTCTTGTGTGTGCCCAAATAGCTTTAGCCAGAGATATGATCAAATATGAAAAACAGATTTTAGAAAGGGGCTATAATACCTATAAGAATTTACAGGGATTTAAAGAAAACTCATTTTAATTCAAAATATAGGAAAATAAAACTTTATGTTGGAGAGTATGACATTTTTGCAGAAGGAGAATTTTTTTCAATATGAACTATAATTGGTACAGTAAGGGGAAGACATTTTGATTTTATACTCATTCTAGTATAGCTCAGGTTATTTTCTAAAATTCATTCCCTAATCTCTGAAGCTTTCAAAAGTAAGAGAGCAAAAACAATTACATTATACTTTATTTCATTATTTCAGAAGAGCCCTGGGAGATATTTTTGGTTCCTGGTGGGTATATCAGTGTGTGTGTGTGTGTGTGTGTGTGTGTGTGTGTGTGTTCTCCCCCATTCTGCATGCTTATGTTTAGTTTGAGGAATAAAATAGTATGAAGAACAAGCAATAACAGAATCAGAATTTCAGCCACAAATCGAGGGAAAGCCATTTTCCTTGAGGCAATTTCAGGGAGTACTTTCTACACTAAAAAGAGACTGAGAAGTGAAATCCCCTCAGTGTTAAAAGTAGAATAAATAGAAGAAACTGACCCAAGAGCTCCTGAAATGTGCTGGAGAACTCAGGGCTTTGAGAGGCAGTGATCTCTGGTCTCAGTCTCTCCTTACGGTGCTTCTGTGAGTGTTTACAGAGCACACCTACTCCCTGTAGGTGTCACACCCTGGTGTCCCAAGAGACCAGGTAGGGTGAGCTGCACGTTAGCATGACCCAGTGTGGTCATTTTTATTTTCTTAAAGAAAATTGCTCCACAAGTTTAAATAGTTATAGAATTAATTTTAAGAATACCAATCTAACGGTGTTAAGTGTACTTAAAACCACCAATTAAAAGGTCAAGAAAGTGGCGATGTCCATGGCTGGCAGGGTGTGGGAAAACAGGAATGCCTGCATATCTGAGGGGAGTATCAGTTGGTAAAGCCTTTTTAGAGGGCACTATAAAAAGACTTATCAAAATGTAACACGTGCTCACTACTCTACCCAGACTTTCCACTCCTTGGAATGGTGCCAACAGAAATGTTCACATAAAAGGATGTCTTTGCAGCACTGTCCCCAATGGGAAAAACTGGTAACAACCTAAATATTCATCAGTAGAAGAAAGGCCAAATACATCGTTGTGTATCTGTCAAACAGAGGGAAATCTCTAGATCGTATTGTTGAATGAAAAAGACTATTTTCTCAACACCTGGTATAGTGTGATCCCACTTATATGAAAAATAAAATACAGATGTACCTATGTACCTATAGGCATGTAAACCTACCAAAAAAAAAATCTGGAGGATATACATCAAAATGTTGAGAGGGGACATTTCTGCAAAGGGAGTGGTATAGCAGAATAGGGGATGTGAGTGAAATAGTCTTTTTGTAATTTTATAGATCACATGACTGGAAACACAAATTTTATATGTGTATGTGTTATGTGGACAATTAAGAAAATTTTAAAAAAATGCAATGCATCTGTGTCACTGTGTAACCATAACCAATTCCTTCCCTTAATATTTCATGGAAGATCAAAACATTTTCTAGACTTGGATTTGCCACTAATTTACAGTGTTGATTAGATTCGGTACAAGCACTGCCATCTCTATTTCAGGAATACCACTAAATGTAACAGGGTTTTGCTTTGTTGTTTCTGTAACAAGAAACTGAATTCACCTAATACGGTTCTACCAGACACTAAAATGAGTTGGTAACTGCTCTTATGCAAGTGAATCAAATGACCCCTGTCCTCACGTGGCCTTCTAGTTCCTCAAACTTACAGTCATTAATAAACATATTCCTGTTGTGGCACTAAACTCCTTTGTGTCACACAACCAACGGGAGTGGTGGTCTTCTGTTTTCTCAAGGTGCAGAACCAGACCCTCCGCCCAGTGCCTTCTGCCGGGCACTCGCTCTTCCTGTCTGGGTTTGCTAATCTTCCTTTGTCCACCGTGCAATTCTTTTTAGGAAGGAGCCAACACAAGCCTGACTCATTACCTGTTCCTAAATTACTGCCACTGGCTACAATAGCTTGGCGATTTAAATCCTTTATATTAGTTTTCCCAGTGTTCAATCATAGTCTGAATGCCATCTATTTAAATATTTAAAAGAGCTCCCCAAATGTAATCTAAAGCTGTATCTCTTCATACTTCAATTTCCTTAAAACAGATGTGACTTTTATAAATGTTGATTGAAATATACTTGACCCACAGAAGTCTTCTAAAAAATTTCAGTAACCAAAAAGAGTCATCTGTCAAACATATCCCCCATTGTGGCTCTCTGCCTAACTCTTGGCAACCATCCTCTCATGTTAACCACCCTTCCTCTTCATCTTCTTGAGCTCATTTTTACTTTATTCACCTCTCTTGGAACAGAGTTTCCTTATCACTTAGGAAATACAACCCGCCTATAGAGACAAGGTGAAACTTGTTAATCAGCCCTGACCCACTTACCACTCCATCATGTAGAATCTGTGCTGCTAATATAGGGGTCACTAGCCACATATGGCTATTTAAATTAAATTTAAATTAATTTAAATAAAATTTAGTTTCATTTTCACTAGCTACATTCCGAGTGCTCAATAACCAAAGTTAGCTAGTGTCCATGGAATTGGATGGTGCAGATAGAGAACATTTTCATCACTGCAGAAAGTTCTACTGAACCACCTTGATCCAGATATGTCAACTATAATAGTACCTGGCCCCTTGGGAGAATTCAGAACATCAACAGCAAGAAAAAAAAACTATGTCTTGGAAAAGAAGAAAATATATTAGTTAATGAAAGAAAGCAACAAAAAAATTCACTGCATCTGCAAATAAGTAAACAAATTTTCCCAAGTAAATAAATGTTCTACGAATCCTTAAATTTCTATTTAACAGTACAGCTGTTCCTGAGCATTATATGCACTCAGTAGATTATAACATTTTTGGACTCTGGAATAATCTACGGGTTTTCAGAATCATTTTTTCAAAGAACATTTATGAAGCTGACAATCTGTTCCTTCTTTCTCATTTAGGTGTACAAGTTTGAAAAACTTGGACAGATAGGAATAAGGGAATGTTTCCCAGTGTTTGAAAGCCCGTGGAATGGCCGGCCAATCCCACGTTCTCCAACGGTGAGATGCGGGCCAGCGCCCCACTTGCCAGGTATCTATTCGTCTTTCTGCCCACTTGGCCATCCTTTCCCCACGAAATCTGCCTGAAATCTTCTCCCTCCCCCTGTTCCACTGCCATTTCCTGCACTTCCTTCCTAACGGTGCACGTCCCGCTGCATTCTAATGACCTGTGTGCCTGTCCTCGTGAGGCCATGAGCTCCTTGCGGGCGGGAAAGTGACCAACTCATATCTGTATTCCCAGAACCTAGTACTGTGTCTGACGTAGACAGTTCCCAGTAAAGATTATTAAACTGAGCTGAGCAAATCGGACTCCAAGCTGTAAACCTGATTTCACTCTAACTCTGACTCTAAGACTTCCAGTCAGGAGCATTTAAGGTATAATCAACGTAATCGTGATCTTTGTTACTGCCCACACTTAGTATGCAGACATTTGAATTAATCCGAAGTGTCAGCAGGAGCTATTGCTACTGTGATCCAGGTGGCTGCTGGGGGCCTACGTGGATTGTGCTTCCTTTACCGTGTTTCTAAAATTTCTTGAGAAAAAATTATGATTTTTCTCTGGGCCAAAATAGACTAATTAGTGAGGTAGCCAAGTGAAATAAACAATGTTCAATCTTAATGCTTTAATACTTTTCAAAATATACAAATAAATCACTGAATGATGAAGATTTGATGAGCCAAACGACAATAAGAAGTGCCGTCAATATTTAAAACCCAGAGAAAAAAATTACGCTCCAAAATGTCTCCAAAACAATGGCAGCTGTTTTTGTTTCTAAGATATCTGACTTTATAATATAAGCAAATGCTCAAATCTCAAGAGAAGTTCAAATTTGTCACTTATCATTGAAGGATCATTAAAGTTCATATGTCCGTGTTCTTGAAACCAGAATTCTAACAATCTTAATTAAAATACTGACATTAGCAATCAAAATTCAAGATATAGTAACTCCACACTAAATGCAAGTTGTGAAATTTTAAAAAAAGTTATTTTCTAACCATGGAATGTATGATCTTTTTAAGTATTATGATGACATGAAGCAAGTCAACTGGAATTCTTTCCCTCCAGGTTGGATTGGGATTTTATTTTGTATTTCCCCTTTAATATCAATGGAATACCGCATTTTATAACATTCATACTGTAAACCCTATCTTTGAATGTGTTGAGAGATTCAATTTGTAGAACAATTTTATGATTCTTCTTTATTTAGAGTGATGCCCTAGAGATTGTATTTGAATAGAGACTCAGAATTGCCAAATGCTCACATGTGCATTATCCCATTCGATGCGAACTGTTCATATACATGATTAGCCCAATTATTCAGGTAACGTCTCCTCAGTCCACACATTATTCATGACATTTCCCTCCCTGCTATTTTTCTTTCTTGCCTGAAATTTGATCATTTTCTTTCTTACTAGTCTTATACTACTGACAGGGAGGAAAGAAAAAAAAAAATAAGGAGACGTCAGGCTGATCACATTTTAAACATTTATAGAGTTCTCTTAGGTAAAAAAAGACTGAAGAATTAAACTACTAGTTAAATTAAGACTCTAGTAAATAGAGGCATTAATTTACCTCTGAGTTATTTCAATGTTTCTGACATTCCAATCTATGACTTCTAATTAATAACATAATTATTTCATAATCATTATTTCCTTTATTTCGACCTGCACAGCAGGGGTTCTTATTCCCATTTTTATAGGTGAGAGACGAAGCTGACCTGCCCAAGCAGAGGCCAGGATCAGAAACCAAATCATTGCTCCCAAGCTTTGCACCCCTTACCCGAAGTCTGTGGTTCTCCGGCTCTAGTGGGCATCAGAGTCTGGGAGGGGCCCCACCCCTGAAATCTCCGATTCAGTAGGTCTGGGCTGGAGCCTGACATGTGCATGTTTTAAAAAGCGAGGCAGTTGCTGCTGCTGCCAATGGTTCACAGGCGACACTTTGAAAATTGCTGCTTCAAATCATGGCGCCTCCTTCAGCTCTTCAACATCCCAGTAAGCTGTAAACCCCCTCAGAGCAGGGCAATTCTTTCCATACTGCGGTGCCCTTCTCCAGCCACTCTCGCCTGCCACCACCGGGTCACCATCACAGTGCCTGTGGTACCTCGCACGCGCCACGTAAGTGCTGCATGAATAGCTTCCATTTTCTCACCGTATTAGGGAAAAGACAGGATGGTCAAGTGAAACACAGAAGTAATTTTTCAGTGGGGCCTATTTTAGCTAAAATGTTTGATACTTTTTCTTCTCTGAGCCACCAAATTTACTTAATGAAACAAAGAGACACAGGCTGGCAAGAAAAATTGTCCCCAAATCCCTAACCTTCCAAGAAGCACTTCACACTCTTGGGGAATCTGAGCAACCATCGGGAAGACAGACGTCTAGCTGTCCGTCCTCTCCCCAAACACACAGTGCAGGAGTGCCGTTTGCACCAGTCCACGCTGCCCAGCTTTGTAAAGGGGAATTGATTTGCTCTCATTCCTTAGAAATAAAAGACTCTTACGTTGCTCACCCTAAATAATTTCTTCAACTCCTCCTCCTCCCTTTTGGTTGCAAAATATGTCACTTTGGGCATTATCCTGTTTCTTTTTTTCCCCCCAAACTACTCAGATATAAAAATGTTATGCTTTTTTATAAAAGCAGCCAAACTGTGACCCTTGCAGACAGTTAATTAACCGGTGAACCGTGATAATTCGAACCACAGCATTCTACGTTAGAGCCGACTGGTGAAAACATAGTCGCTGAAAGAAATGGATTATACTGACAGTTTGTTAATGTTTAAGATCATGGTCTTACCTATGCACACTAGATCCATAAAACCATACATTCCATAGCAGATTTGAAAAAGGATGTCCTTCCTCTGCCACACTGCATAGGGGCTGAAGGCTGACCAGAGGAGCCAAGTCACACTCGCTATCAAGAACAGGGATCCTAGGATTACAGCAATCATCTGAACTTTCTCAACCAGTGTTATAGAAATGCTTTGCCACTAAAAGAAAAACAGAGGCATGTAAGAAAGAGATGCTGCGTATAATTAAAAAAGGAAAAAAAAAAACATTTTCAGCCCCATGTTTCTCTTCATAATGTTAGACCCTTTGCAGTCGGCCCCCAAATGAATCTTTCCATTCCATCCAGGCTATACAACATAGACAAGCAGATAAAGATTAATGAATTGCCTTAACTTCATTATTTCCGGTAATTCAGCATTCTGCAAGTTTAATGTAGTTTTACTCCAGATAATAGTACGGAGTGTGAATGGCTAAGGAATATTTAGTACCTGGAGATCACATTATTATCTTTCACGCATGCATGAAATTAAATACACTCTGACCATACATGGTGAGCACTCCTCTGTCTGGTAATTTATTTTGCTTTTAACACATTTGGATAATGCAAAAAGAGGGAATTGTCTCTTATTTTTGTAGAAAAGAATATAAAAAACAAATAAATAAGTTATATAAAAACATCAGTTAAAAAATTCATTTAAGATAACACACTACGATAATCATAAGGGAACTATGAAATTGTACATTATCTGTTATTGGTACATTTCATATACTCAGATATTACTGACTTTATTATCTAATGGGTAAGCCATGAGGAATTTTTGTCAAGATTTAGAATTTGTAAGTAAATGGGAGCATCTTTGAAACTCACAAAGTGTTTTAGCACAGACTCTTCAAAGGGGAAAATAATCTGGTGTTCTAAGTATCAATATTTGAAAGGATTTACAGCACAAGTGATCAAAAATCCTTCCAGGGTGCTATCACCTTGAGAGGATTAATTAGTCATGTTCTCACTTTTGCATAATTAAAACAGAAACAAAACTAGAATTGTTATGGTTTGCCAGTAAACAATGAAACTCAAAGCAGCCTGCATAATGTCATTTTGTGTGAAAGAGCTCTGGCTGTTTTAACATATGGCTTCTCAGAAAAATTTCTAAACAGTTTTAAATAATCATGTTAAAAAATGAGCTTAAGCAATCTGTGTCCATTGCTTAATTTCCTTAAACTCTTTACTTACCTTAAGTCTGAGTGAATATATGCAAGCCCAAACGGCAAATCTATCATACTTTCCCTTTCTCCTCATTGTCTCTCTCTTTTTCATACACAGACACACCATAAATGATTTACATATAACATTTTAAATATGCATTTGACCCTGTATATTAATGGATACTATTCAATTCTACATTTGTTAAAGATTAAATACCAATATACATTTGAAATATTTCATTCTCCAAAGTCATTTACTTTATTTTTCTTTTAAAAATCAGAACCAAACAACAAATAAAGTTTGGTGAAATACTATAAGATATTTTCATTAATTTTAATGTGAAGATTGATGTATTGAAAAATGGTTCTTGCTTTTACAATTCTGAATGAATAATAAATGAGTCAATGGTATTGTTGTCATTACAAATGAATCAATGTTGTACTTCAAGCATGTTTTTGGAGGTTTTTTCCCCCCCGAGTTTCTTGACATAATTTTTAACACATTCATTCCAAACTGCCGGGCATTTGAATCTTAAACCATTTTAGATTTGGTATTACCAAACAAATGTGAAGTGTCAGTATCTCTTGTTCTCGTTTAGTTTTGATGCTCATCAAAATTTGCTTTGAATACATGTTAAGCAATTTAAAAAAAAAAACTACCTACAGATAGCATCCATTCTAGATGGATGTTGCCATGTCTATATGCATTATCTTACCTGTTATCAATTTATTAATCATAACAGACGAAAACAAAGCATACTTAAGTAGATCAGGCAAAGGTGTCCAAGCTGTCTCTGGGTGTCCGTGTTTGATTTTCACATAGTGGGCCGCAAGTTCAAAATACATATGCCTGAATTACAGGAGTCTTGAGTAATCAAAGGTGAGTGAGGAGGATTTGCCAACAAGAAACAGTCTTTACTGATATCTATTTTCCTTTTGCCAATAATTCATGCTCCAGGTTTATGATGTAATTTTAGTGAAGTTAAATTTGAATAGCTCAATAATGTATAATTAATTATATTTAGCTTCAATTATATCTACTAATTAATTGGTCCAAGCCTGTTTGCATGACAGCTCAGTAACAACATGATGGCCGTAGGCACAGTGTGGTCAGTCCCTCCTGGATGCCTGGATACAGGAGTGAGGTTGGATACAGTGGCTGTGACATTTCCCCGGACACAGAAAATCAGGACACAGAGCACGACTGTGAGGTGTGAGCCACTTCTATTCCCTGGACGGCAAGCTTCTGACACATGCGGTTTAGCTGTTCCTTGGCAGGGAAGAAGAGGTTTACCAGGAGCAAGAAACACTGACGCTTCACACTTGTTTCAGTGACACCAAATGTAAGATGGTTTACAATTCTAATGCCTGGCCATTGTAAACAGAATTAATGTGTTTAAAGTTATGTCAGGGAACTTGGGGGAAAAAAGAACAACTTTTGACTGTAGTACACCGGAGAGCCTAATTTTACTACTATCATAGAAAGTATTTTTTGTTGTAAATATAAGAAGTAATTTGGGATTGTTGAAGCTTATTTTTAAAGAAGGATATGTTATGCAAATGGGCTCCCTGAAATTTTTATATACAAATTTTTAGATAATTTAGTTTTATATAAAAATAATGCAAATATGCAAATGTGTTCAAAAGTAAATAGATGCTTTTCATATACTGATGAACCTTAAAATTAACCTCATTTCATTGAATAGCTAATGAGGATGAACCATTTTTAAAAATGAAATTATTAAATTTGATTATGAACCTAGGAATTTCCCCTTGAACACTGATATTATCTTGGCAATTCCTTTGCCCACTATATACTGTGCTTTCCTATTTCTACCAGTATGTGCAAAAAGGGGGATTGTTCTTATCTTTCCCCTAGGAAAAATAATTCTGTCTCCACCAGTAGAAAACACTCACCCAGCATCCTTGCCCTGGGAAGGCACGCACTATCTAACTGGCTCAGTCTCTAGGAGCTGTGTTAATGGACCATTAGTTTGGACAATAAAAGTAGAAGATGAGTCTCCTAGGGCTTCTCTCTCTACCCCAATGGTATCCAAGGCCTGGACTGAAGTTTGCAAGCTATTTCTGAAACTTGAACAAAAATTTTCAATGGCTAAACACACTTTTATCCCCTAAAGAGATACATATTGGGGGAGTGTGTGTGTACATGTATGAGTCTTTTGTTTAACTTTCTTCCCATGTTTGGAAAGGAAAGTAATATAATAATAACTAGATTGATTCTAAATAATTGCTATTGTTTTATTTCTTTCTGTAATGTTTACATGTGTGACTCTTTTATATTCCTGAAAAGCTGTTCACTTCAACAGAACCAATTATTGCGCCTATTGATTCCAGCAAAGGTGGGACCAACTGGCTCCTCTTTTGGAATTTCACCCTCATTTAGTGCACTAGAAGTACTTTGCTAATAATAGCCAATATCTGTAGATGACCAATACATGCCAGGCATTTTTCTAAGAGGTTATATGTATTAACTTATTTAATTCCCACAACAACTCTGAGGGAATTACTATTATTATCCCCATTTTGCAGATAAGTAAACTGAGGCAAAGCGAGGTTAAACAACTTGCCCAAGGTTATGCATCTAGTCAGCACCAGAGCCGAGCTACAAACCCAGGCAGTTTGGCTCCTAGGTTCATGTTTTTAAAACTTACCTAGACTATGTCATAATTCTGCAGAGCTCTGGTGACAATTCACTGCACACACCCCTGTCTCTGCAACGCCAAAACAATTCTGATGAAAGTTCCAAGTCTGTCTTCTCTCGGCTACTGAAAGAGCTTCCCAGCAGGACTTGCAGCCCCGAGTCCTTCCCTGCTCCTCAATGTAATTCTGCAATCTGCGTTCCCAGTATGAGGGGAGCTGCCCCTCTACGCACCATCAAACAGGGCTAAATGTTTGGTTCAGCACATATCCTCTGTTCCTGGCACGTAATTGTTGCACAAGGACAAAAAAAAAAAGAGATGGAAGGAGAGGGAAGGAGCAGGGAAGAAAGGAAGAGACGAAAACAGGGAGGGAGGGAAGGACACCTCTCAACCCCCTAATTCAGCGTCATCTGACCTCTCTTTATTTTCCCAAATGCCGTGTACTGTTGATCCCTCTGCACCTGTGAGCATGTTCTGTCCTTCGCATGCCATGCCTTCTCCCCTTTTCTCACCTGGCCACACCCAACTCTAATGCCCCTCTTCTAAAAAGCCATCCTCTCATGCCTCCCTCTCCTAAACAGGACCCCTCTCTCTGGGCCCCACAATCCACTGTCTATACCTCTGGTTAGTGCTGGCTGCTTCTTCCCCTTTGCTCTTGGATCCCAGATAGCCATGTCCTTCCCCGCTGTCCAGGGACTGCAGGTTTCCCCATGGCAGAAACTGAGTCTCCTTCCCCTCCCGTTCACCACCCAGCTGAACACACCCAGGAAATGCTGGAACACACGGAATCCTGACTTTTGTTCCCATCACCCATCGGACTGCCAGGTAAGCACTCTCCCCACATCCATCCCATCACTGCCTGCAGGTTAAAGTCCCGGCTCTGGCCAAACCACCACTTAGTCAAGAAGTGAGAATTCCAACTCAGATCTCTGTGTCCAAGCCTCAGTTCTTTCTAAAATGCCCTTCTTTCTGCCTTCTCTCTCTCTCTGTTCCACTCCTTCACTCTGCCTACTTAGACACATGCTGCCTCTGAAAGGAAAACTAACTGGGCACAATTATACCTAGCTAAAAGGTGGTTGTGGGATGGAAAAAAGTCAATATAGGCAAGAAGCAGTTCAACAGAGTTCCAAAGTCTGACCCATAGCTTTCTAAATGGCATCTTCCAAATGCTCCTTGAATCTGAAAGCTGCAGTTTCTTAAAATTAACATGAAGAGGACAATATCAAGGAGCTACATCTCTTTAATTTTAATGACGATTTGGAAGAAGTTAAATAACTCACATCGGAAATTATTTAACATTCTCTTTATACATAACTGTTGAGATATACACCAATAAGGTCCACCAGACCTGCAAAGATCTGGACAAGGCGGGTGGCCCAGAATCAGGTGTTCTTTTGTGTGAGGGCCCGTGTTAGTAGGGAAATTAGGCAAGCACTCCAGTAATTACCACAGACAGCTATGAAACCATGGCAAATACTGTGCTCTTATCAATGAAATCTAAGTATTACTGCCTTCAGAGAAGAAACGATAGAAGAAAAAGCGAGGGATTTTCTTAACAAAATGACAGGACATCCAGAGTATGCCCTGCACAAATCCCTTCCATCCAGTAAGACAAGCACTTGAGAAAGACATACACTTCCTGGAGAGAAAGCTATTTAGAAGAAAATGGACCTTTCATTCCACAGTCTGAAAGAGTTAATTCACCTTCTCAATTTAGAACCCAGTTTCCTCCCCGAAAATAACATATGCTCAGAAGGAACTAGACTGAACTCTGAGAGAGTAGACCCATTCAGTGTGCCTTTAATCATTCAGTCTGAAGTATTGTTTCATCTTTGTTTTCACAAGGCGGGCCAGATATGAATCATAAGTTAATAGATTTTTAGTATGATGATTTATACCGTGCACTGTGACGAGCGGGATTACTCACCAGTGTCACAGGAGAGAACACCTGCTCTTAGGAAGTGTCCTCCTCAGAAAAATGAATTTAGCTAACACCTATATTCAATCATCTTTAGATGGTATTTAAATTGCATAACTAGACTTGGGATTTGAAATGCTGGCAGAAAACATCTCAATGTGTAATCAAGTTGACATATATATACAACATTCAGTTAATTATATGCCCATTCTTTGTAGAGCTGTATTTATAGGCTGCACATTAACAGTGATTTCATGGTTTGGGATGAGTCTTTTCTGCTCGAAAAGCATCTTCATAAACTTATCCGAGCTGAGATAAAAATCAGACAAAAGGAATTTGCTTTGTCTAAGAAAAATGCAATCTAAACAACCTAGAGAAAATAATTAAAAAACTAGAACCACGTCTTTGGAAAAATTAGTAACAATTGGTTAAATGAAAGAGGGGCTATAATGACTGATCCTAAAGATGCAAAGAGTAGTAAGGGGATATTACAAAGAACTCTATGACAATTAATTCAATAACATAGATGAAATAAGTAAGTTCCTTGAAAAACTTACTAAGACTGACTCAAGAAGAAATGGAATGTGTGAGTAACTCTATATAAAATAAACTGAAGTTGTAATTAAAAGTCTTCCACAAACAAGATAACAAACACCTCCAGGACCAGACAGTTTCACCAGATGTTATCAAACATTTAAAGAAAAAAACTGTATCAATATTACATATCCTCCGTCAGAATATAAAGGACAGAACATTTCCCAACTCATTTTATGAGGCCAGCACAACACTGATAACAAAACCTGATAAGAACATTACAGGAAAAGACAAATCCAGACCAATATTCTTCATGAGCATGGATGGGAAAAAAAAGTCCTCTACAAAATATTAGCAAATTGAATCCAGAGATACGTAAGAAGAACGATGAAGCATGAGTGAGTGGAGCTCATCCTAGGAGGGCAAGGTCGATATACCACTCAAATATCAATCCATGTAATTGACCATATTAATAAACAAAAAAAAGAAACCCTCTCCATAGATGTGGTACAATCATTTGACATACTCCTAATCCATGGTGAAAACTAGGAAGAGAAAGAAAACTTTTTAACCTGAAAAGAACAACTATAAAACATTTACAGGTAGGATCATATTTAATTGTGGAAAAAAACAAACAAACCAAAAAAACCCTTTTTTGTCACATCAGGAACTAAACAAAGATATTCATGCTTGTCACTTTTATTCAATATTAGACTAGATGTCCTCATCAATGCAACAAAACAAAGAACAAAGAAGAGAGAAAGGTAAATCATCTCTATTTGTAGATGGTATGATTATCTATGTAGAAATCATCAGGCATCTAAAATAAACCTAGTAGAATTAGTAAATTAGTTCAGCAAAGCCTCAAAATACAAGATCAATAAACAAATATCAATTGTATTTAAATACCAGCAGCAAAAAGTTGGAAAATAAAATTACAAAAACAACACTACCTAAAAAAACAAAAATCATAAATGACTTAGGACTGAATTTTCAAAAAAAACCCTACAAACTATTGCTAAATGAAATTAAACAAGACTTAAATAACTTGCAGTTATGGATAAGAAGACTCATTATTGTTCACATAAATATTCTCCCCAATTTTAACTTCAAAAATTAAAATAGAAGCAAAATAACATCAGAAAAACAAACGTTTCTTGTTTTGCTCGCATTTTTTAAAAAGAGACCGCTGATCATCAATCAGTTGATGCCAATCAATCTAATTTTAATTCGCAGAGACCAAAAAAGAAAATTGTTGGTTGCAATCTGCACAAGAATTAGGCAGGAGAAAACACTCTTGACCCACTTTCTGGTGTGAAACAATCCTCATTCCCACTTCCTCCAAGGGACCATGCTATTGGTAATGCATGCCCTCCAAGGGACAGTCTTGACTGTAGATCATCACTTTGTTTAATTAAAATGCCTGGAACAAGGTCATGTGACCAACAGAAAAGCAGAGAGGTGGCTGGGTCCCCATGTGCACTAGGGAATGTCGTGAAGGTTTCATGTTATCACACAGAATTTAGAATACTGATAAAAATTTTTCTTCCAGAAACCTGGAAATCTCAGGAAATTTGACGGGCCATGTCCCAGGACTATGGCGATATGACCAGTATGATTTCAGCTCAGAGACAGGAAACCAAACAACACCTTGAGGTAAAGGTTACATTAGGAGCTCCTGGGACACAAATGTCCAGGACCATGTGCCTGGGTACTAGGGTGACAAAATAAGGGAGAAATTTTCTTTCCCAAGAAAGGAAGCCCCTGGGAGGAGATGACCTCTAAGAAGACTTTGCTCAGGTAACGAGTTTCTTCCCAGCCTTCCTCGTGACAATTAGGCTCAACTAGAATGACCACAGGAATAGGCAAGGCAGCCCTTTAACTTCAGGATCAGGAGATTCAAGTCCTGGGTGAATCAGGGCAAAGGTGAGACTGGCCCAAGGCCACTTGGAGCATCAAAGGGACCAAGAATACCTAGGGCCACAGTGATCAGATAAGCCTGGAAAATTCCAGAATTCAATTCCAGGAAGTGGGGGGAGGAATTAATAAAAAGTGAAGATTTGTTTATCAAGTGAGAATCAAGATGAGCAGAGCCCAGGGACTTGGAATGAGGAGTGACACTGAATAGGAGGAGGCATCTGTAAATGGCCAGGGACCACGATGAGCCTTCCAAAGAAGTGTCTACCCTGAAAACCCTTCTGACAAAAGCTGTCCTTTACCCAGATGCCAAGTCTCTGGCCATAGGAGACGGAGCCCTGTAGGCTCTCCTATCTGGCTGGCTCCAGACTCATAGGAAGAAAAGAAGATCAAAGCAGTAAAAGGTGTAACAAGTTTTTTTTTAAACAGATAAGGATGCTGAATTGGAAGGTTGTGTCTAATGGAGAAAAATCCTTGGGATAACTGGGTATTAGCAGGAGCAACAACTATTTGAACTAACAAGCATTAATTTAGCAGCTGTGGAGTACGGAATCCGCATAGGGAATACCAAAGATTCTGATCTCACCCAAGGAAAAGCATATTTAGTCTTCCATGCGCTTTCTTCAATTCTTCCAGAACCGTCCATGTCTCATCTCTCAATGTTATCTCTTATTTGTTTTGGTTTTTTATAGATTTTCATATTTGTCAAAGGCTTATTAGTACAGATTTAATAGACCAAAAGTTGAAATAAAAATACACTTTAGCTCTTCAGTTTTCAAGAGCTTATGCTGTCTTCTCTTTCTCTATTTTAATGTTTCTTGTAAGAAAAGCAGGTGCTATCTGTTATTTCAAATCAGGGAAGTTTTCCCCAGTGTCAACTGTCTAATATAGTTAGTCTTGGTAACTAGATTTTGCCTCATATAAATTAAAAGTGTGTGTCTGCATATAATGCATTTTTATTTCATTACTCTTCTCAGTTTTCACTATTAATTATGTTTCAATGCAGGCTCCCCAGGAGAACTCTATCTGACTAATTAGTAGGGGGCCGTGCTGGATTTACTTGTTGTCTCCATAAGGAGTTGAAAGCTACCTGTGCTAAAGGAGCTTATTAAAACTCTCAATAGGTTATTGCTGTTTTCAACCTTGCTTTGGGGCAGAATTTTCACTAAAAGCAACTTCTCACTTAAAATATGTCAGTTCACGTGGGCCAAGCACTGTATAATCTTCTGGCGGTCAGAACAGCACCCGTGTCATTAGGACCATAGCATGGGGCAGATCACCCTTCCATAGAGCTTAAGCAAAATCTTTCACAAAGGGGCTTCCCTCAGCTGTGGGAGGCAGCACAGCACACCAGGACACGCAGAGAACTGGGATTTGGCTCTACGACCAGGCAAGTATTTCTTCCCATAAAGACCTCAGTGTTTTTCTCTGTAAAATGGCATTTGCTAAGAGATATCTTAGAATAACTGTGTATTGATGCCTCCATGCCTTTCCCGCCTTCCTGAAGTGGGGTTCTGGGGACCAAACCAATGGCTGTAAGACCAGGAAGTGGCTGAGTCAGTAATAGCAAGGACACGGCCCACGAGCTGAGCATCGAATGTGCAGTGTCTACTACTACGTGGACCTGGGCTTTGCCTCAGCTCTTGGTTAGAGAAGTCACAATGTGGCACGACACGACCAATGTAAAAGTGCATATAGAATTCTGCCCCCTTTCAGTATCTGATACATAATAAATGTCTTTATTCAATTTGCACTTAACAAATGTCTTGTACGTGCCAGACCCTATAGAGGTCACCAGAATATGGAAAAATTCCTATTTTCATGAGATCACTGCCTAAGCAGAAAAAAACCACAAAAGTCTAAAAATCACAACACAGCTTGTGTTCCCCCCTTCCTCTTACCCCTCCTTGGTGTGTACTCACAGAGAAAAGTGAACATGGTGCTTGGTGAGTGGAGAAATTGCCTCTGCTGGAATTGTTCTGGAAGGAAGCACTGCAGCCGAGTGCAGCAGGATGAGTGAGCAGAGCTGGCTGGGTGGAGAGAGAGCTGACCAGGTGGGGAGACGTGGGAAGGACAGACAGGAGGAAGCATGTGCGAAGGAGCTGGCATGTTTGGGAACCAATGAGATTTTTGTTACTGCTAGAGTAGAATCCATGTGGGCAAGCGGTGAAGATTAACTATAGGTTTGAATTTTATCCTACGAGGCAATGGCTGCTACAAAATTACAAGAACGAACCAGGTCAGAATGTGACAGGATGTCTCAGAGGTTTATCTGCCTAGTCCTGTTCTTGCTTCCCATATATTCCAAAGAAGGACACAACAATACATCCCAACCCACATGTGTTTCTGCCAATCCCCATCAAGAACGAGTGCCTGCTTCTCCACCTCCTTGAATAGGGGATGCTTTGACCAATAGCATTTGGTAGAAGTGACCCTCTGTCAATTCCAAGGACAGATTTTAAATGTCCTGACAGCTTCCGTTTCCTCCCTCTTGGAAGGAAGGAAAGACGTGCAACTACCCTGAAACCACCATGTCAGAGAAGCTCAAGCCACAGGGGAGAGGTCCTGGGGGATGAGACACCATGTGGAGAGGGAGGCCACGGGGCACCAAGGCACTCGGCGTGTGAGTAAAGAAGCTTTCTTGGAAGTGGCTCTCACAGCCCCAGAATCCTCAGCAGATGCCACACTGATCAGAGACAAACCTCCCAGAACCTTCTGAACCACAACATCATGAGCAAAAAAAAAAAAAATGGTTATTTGAAACCATTAAGTATCAGGATAATTTTTTCTTTGCATCATGTTAACTGCAGGAGAAACAGGCTAAGATTCAGGAAACCAGGCTCTTGGTGCATCACCGACTCAGTTGAGTTGCCCAACTTCTCTACCCCTTCTCCTCCTCATCTTTAAAATGAACACTTCGATTAAGTCTCTTGATGGCTCCTTTCTGCCCTACAATTCCCTGGAACACTCACTTCTCTTTGTGATTTAACCTTCTCTTTCCTTCCCACTTTCCTCCTACCCCTCTTCATCCAACTGCTTTTCCCCACACCCACCTTAGGAATTCGATAACAAAAAGCGCATTAAGAGCACGAGGGATGTTCCAGAGGTGATGAAATGTTTTAAAACTGTATTGTGATGATGGCTGCACAAGTCTGTGAGTTTACTAAAAATTATCGAATTGTATGCTTAAAATGGTGAATTTTATGGTCTGTAAATCATACTCAATGAAACTACTTTTTTTAAAGTTCTGGAAAAAATCCTTAAAATAGCAAAATGAATGAAATACTTTTGGCAATTATGTGCTTAATTATCTTCTATTGCAAAATATTTGAAATGCACGTTATTTTTTAAATTAAATATTAACTCTTGGCACAACCCAACACAGAAGGAACTCCTAAGAAGGCCATTTTAACTAAATAGTCTGCTTGGCTTTTCTCTTTTTGGCAGGTGGCATCCTGGCCAATGAGTTCAGACTCCAAGGTCAGATTTGGATTCAGGGTCTGATATTCCATCTCCTTGCTATATGACTTTGGGCATGCTTTAAGTTCAAAAGAGAACACATTCACGGTCTGATATTCCATCTCCTTGCTATATGACTTTGGGCATGCTTTAAGTTCAAAAGAGAACACAATCAGAATACTCACAACCTAAGCAAGGCTCCTGTTTTAGTCTTCGTGCGACAGACTGGAAGAGGCACATATGACCCAACCTGTCAATCATGCTGAGGTCGAGAAACCCTCTTCCAGTCTATCGCATGAAGACTAAAACAGGAGCCTTGCTTAGGTTGTGAGTATTCAGATTGTGTTCTCTTTTGCTTGACTTTTAAAATAAATAAAGAGAAAGAAATCTGATACTTTTCAAGATAACTTCACTTGTTTCCTGGGAAACTTAGCAGCAGTGATGCCCCAAGTGTCATGTATCATCCTGTCAGCCAGCACCCTGCATCACAGAGTGACCATGTCCAGAAAGTGCGTGAAAAACAGGTGGTACAAGGAGGACAATGCCAGATGGTGACTAATGTGCTGATAGGTTGAATGTGACTAGTTAAAAACCTGCTCTAGTTCTTTGTGGCTTTGAAGGCAATAAGCACATATATATATAGCACAGCCTATTAATTTTTGAAATAAATGATAGATGACTCAATGAAGCATTGATGAAGGAGGAAAACATATTACTTAAGGAAAGATTTCTTTATAACATGAGATGAATTGACAGATGATAGATGAATATAGATATAGACAGATACAGCTAGATGGACGGAAGGGTGGATGGACAGATGGATCCACACATACCTGCACTCACAGACAGACTGAGCTTTAACCTTCATGCAAGGCCACAGCCAAGGTCACCATAATGTCCACAATGCTATAGGACCATTCCGTATTGTGTCTCCACCCAGATTTGGAAAACAGTTGGCCTTTTTTGACTTTAATTAGGAATTTGAAGAAAGCTATCCAAAGAGGTTAAGGTGATGTTAATGTTCTCATACCATACAGCTTCTGGTCACCCTTAGGCCTCAGAGAGGGGAGACTGCCCTTCAGACTAAATGATACTATTGTCATGGAGAAGGGATAGTTCTTCAGATAGGAGAGAAAAGCAAAAGCAATCTGGTTCTTAAATAAATGGTGGGCATGGATGAAGAGTGTGTCCACTGAGGACAGGACTCAGCCTATTCCAGATATGCACATACAGAATTTAGAACTAGTCTTCATAGAGACACAGTTGGCAGGAGGCAGAAAGTTCTTTAGAGACCCTTCATCTTAAGAAGCAGAACAGAGTGGCCCATGCAGGGATGATAATTGCTATGTCATGGCCACTGAGCTGGCTGTGGGAGGTCCACATCACCACCATAGCACTGGCTCCTGGTACTCTGCCACGATGCCTCTGAACTTACCCTGAACCCCCTCTTGTTCTCACTTATGTCATCTTCTCACTCTTGTAAATTCTTAATTATTTCTTGCCAATCCAAGGGAACTGGCCCATTGCTCATAGAAGTGGCAGAAACCACCTGCCCCATGAGCATCAGAGGTGGCCGGGAGCCTGGCTACAGGTGAGGTGTTTTACACAGCTGCACCTATACTACTTCTTATGAAATTTCCATTTATCCCAACAAACATTCCAAAATAACAAACATTATAAGGGAAATGAATACGAAATTATCCACATAATGGCTGAACCACCTTCTAAGCAACTTTACTTACAAATGGGATTTATCTAATAGAAGATGTGAAGGCAAATTTTCTAGAGTTTTCCCTCCCCCAAGAGATGCTTAAACTGAAAAAAATAACTAAGTGATTCGGAGAAGACAGGAGGGCTTGAGGGAAGTACTATTGATTTTTTTAAAAAATCAGATTACCATATTATTGCCTTTTAGGCAGTTATGTTCCCATTAAAGAATAATTTATTCTTCAACAAACTTCTTTGACAAAAGTTTTGTGATTAGAAGTACCGGAGTTGAGCATGCTTTGCAAATAGTAAAGTAAGGTGACTTCTGCTTCCCAAGTAATAAATTATTAAATAGCTGCAACAATACTAAATTAGCCCCTACTAAAAGAAATAAGTCTATATCCAGTTATTTTCTAGCTAAGAAATGGGAGAGGGAGGGCAGTCATAGGGTTGTGGTGGTGGGAACGGAACTTGGAAGACTGTGTTGCGACCTCAGCCAGGGTAGGGAACCTGTGGGGAGCAGAACTGTTCCCAGGGCAGGACAAGCTCCAGGTGGAGAAAAGAGGGGGCCCGGAGGACCAGAAGTGTTTCCTTCTGGGAGCCTCAGCAGGCCTGTGGCAGGGGCGGGAGGATCAAGGGCAGGTTGGGAAGCCACAGATTCAGAGAGGGCACCCAGGTGCCCCACCACGATCTTGGGAAGCTGCTTTGGCCTCACTTTGCATGGCGTGTGGGGAAGGCTACCCAAAACAAGGACCGTGTATTTCCAGGTAGCTGAGTCCTGTGAGAAAGCTGTGCTCTGGGCTATTTTCCACCTGCAATTGCAGGAGCAGAGCTCTGCTTACAGTGCTTTGTGACGTGTGTGCAGCCTGTGTGACGCTGGGCCTGTGTTCTCCACCTGGTGTTCATGACAGTCAACATCACAAGCCTTGAAATGGTTAGACCTTGAAGCCATTTCCTATATAACCTTGGAATTGTGCTTGACCTTCACAGCCTCAGTTTCCTCATCTGCAAAACAGGGATAATAATACCTATGTCATAGGACTACTGTGTGAGCATCTGGGACATAATAAGAAATACAGATATTTGGTCTCCACCCCATTTCCTGGCACACATACCCTAAAACCTTTGGAATCTCTGAAGTGGTAAGTGTCTTTTGCACGCTAATAAGATGACTGGTGGCTGGAGGCTCCTGGATAGCCTCACCAATGCGGGGGCTGGTTGCTAAGGCCAACCATGTGATTAGAAGGTTGAGATTTTCAGTCCCAACCCCTGACCTCCGGAGAGGGAAGAGGGGCTAAAGGTTGAGTTGGTTGCCAATGGCCAATAAATCATGTCTATGCAATGAAGCCTCCATTAAAAATTCAAAAGCACAAGGTTCAGAGAACTTCCGGGTCTGTGAAACAAAGTCCCACTTGAGGAACATATTTTCTGCCTGGTTCTCTAGAAAAATCAGGCAAATTATATTCAGATTTTTCTCAATTAATTTAGAAAATTTTATAATGTTTGCAATTTTAAAGGCCCCTTTTAAGACTCGAAAATGATAATACAAAGAGTTCTTGGTTAGAACACTGAGACTAAGATCACATAATGCAGTTTCTGTATTTGTAAAATCATTTTGCACAAATAAATCATTAAATCATGTCACTGGATTCAGAGGAGAACAGATAAAGTGCTGAGACTGTCCAGCCCATCTACTTTTGTGTCTTTCTACCACTAAAGACTCCTAGTCATGGGAAAAGAGCAGCATCTTCACAGCCGAAGGGCACAATCACAATACAACATAGCAACATAATGTGAGGTTATTCATCAGAACTACAGAATATTAGAAGTAAAAAAAGAAACAAAAGCACTTAGAAATAATCTAGTCCATGGGACTGCAAACTAGTACAACCTCTGTGGAAAGCAATATGGAGATAACTCAAAGAGCTACAAGTAGAACTACCATTTGATCCAGCAATCCCATTATTGGGCATCTATCCAAAAGAACAAAAGACATTCTATAAAAAAGGTATCTGGCACTAGAATGTTTATAGCAGCACAATTCACAGTTGCAAAGATGTGGAAACAACCCAAGTGCCCATCAATACATGAGCAGA
>CAUYRT010091651.1:0-29086 GCA_963574885.1 Lepilemur ruficaudatus | reverse complement strand
GGCATGGTGGCACATGCCTGTAGTCCCAGCTACTCGGGAGGCTGAGGCAGGAGGATTGCTTGAGCCCAGGAGTTTGAGGTTGCTGTGAGCTAGGCTGACACCACGGCACTCTAGCCCAGGCAACAGAGTGAGACTCTGTCTCAAAAAATAAATAAATAAATAAAAAAGGAAAGAAAAAATGAAAGGAAGCAGTACATAGAAATTTTTTGTTAGAAAATTGAATGAGGCAAAAAAAGCATTACCAAAATGGTCTGCGAGATAGAAAAGATAGCTTCCAGATTGGTCTCTTCTCTGGTTTCCACTCCTTCCCCTATTCCCTGCCACCACTCGATGCTCCACATTGTAGTCAGCATTATTTCTGAAATACAAAACTGGTCATCTTACTCCTTGTTGCCCTAAGAATCAAGTCTGTGACTTAAGCAGCACTTCATGCATCTGGTTCGTTTTTGTTGGTTCTCCTTTCCATATCTGTACTTCTATAACTTTTTTTCTTTCTCTTATGTATGGGCCTTTGAACTTACTGTTCAGAAACAGTCTGCCAGAAACAGTCCCATTTCTCCTCCTGCCTCTCTGCTCAATTCCTGCAGATGTCTCTGATCCACCGAACTCTGGATTAGTTCTTTTTCTTGGGGTTTCTGTAGCACCTATATTTCTTCTATCATAACAACAATAATTGTGCCCAGCATTTGAGTTCTTAGTTGTTGTGATCACTGATTTCAGTTCTTTATACCAATTATATTGAGTCAAGAGATAGATTAAGTAACATGCCCATAAGGTCATATAGGTAGCCAGTAGCAGAAATGGGGATTCAAACAGGCTAAACAAGGGGCCATGTTGCTATCTGTATTGTCTCCCACTGACACTTATGTCTTATCATACTTCTATCAGGATAGATTGTAAGCTCTGCAATAGAATTGAGTCTGTCCTTGCTACTATGTCTCAGGTGCCTAGTTCAGTGCTTGTACACGGATGGTGTTTAGGGAGACCAGTGTGATCATTCCTATGATTGCTGCCAATAATAATAGAAAATACTTATGCTGCTTACTATGGGCCAGGCACTATTCTGTGGGCTTTTATGTACATTGTTTCATTTAACCACCAGGACAACCCAACATGGTTGGCGCTTCTACTTTTATAGGTGAAGAAACTGGAATACTGAGATGTCAAGTAGTTTCTCTAACATCATCCAGCTAGTAAGTTGCAGAGTCTGAATTTGAACACAGGCAATCTAGTTCCAGAATCATCCTCATAACCTCTATCCTGTATCACCTGTTTGACAGTAAGCTTTCTTCCATGCAGTTTTGATTGTCTTTTCAGAATAAACTTATTAATCTTTGGTCCTCTTTGACAGTAAGCTTTCTTCCATGCAGTTTTGATTGTCTTTTCAGAATAAACTTATTCATCTTTGGTCCTTATTTATATTATAAACTTAAAGAGAATATTTTTAGTGAATTAAATCTATCATATATCCAATCAAGCAGAAAATAAGGATGGAAATGGGCACTTTATATTTCACTGGGAGTATTAATAGAAAGGTAAAAGGGGATAGAATAGTCTTGTTCAAAAATTCCAAAGACCAGCTGATCATCATCAGATCACATGTTTATTAAAACAGAGTCTCAAGCCCAACCTCAGACACCATTAATCAGCATTTCTAAATGGTAATGCCTTAGATATGAATTTTTATGAACAACAAACCCACTTTGGTGATTCTGATGATCACATGGGTTTAGAAGCTATTGGATTAGAAGTTACATGAATTGGATTCTGGACACAAGTATTTTAATTAGCTATATGATCTTGAGCAAGTTATCAAAAACCTGCTTGGGTCTGTATTTCCCATTGGCTATTAATATTTTTATTGATACATAATATTTGTGTATATTTATAAAGGAACATGTGATTTTTAAAAATATGTGTATAAAGTGTGTAATGATCAAGTCAGAGTACTTAGGGTATCCATCACCTCAAGCATTTATCAGATCTTTGTGTTGGGAACATTTCAAATGGTCTCTTCTAGCTATCTTGAAATGTATACTATATTGTTGTTAACTATAGTCACCCTACTGAGCTACTAAATGTTAGAACTTATTTCTTCTATCTGACTGTATGTTGTGCCCATTAATCTGCCTCTCTTAATTTTCTTCCTCCCAGACACACACTTCCCAGCCTCGGGTAACTATCATTCTGCTCTTCTGCCTTCATGAGATGCGCTTTTTTAGCTCCCACATATGAGGGAGAACATGTGATATTGATCTTTCTGTGTTTGTCTTACTTCATATAACATACTGACTTCCAGTTCCATTCATGTTGCTGCAAATGACAGGATTTTATTCTTTTTTATTGCTGAATAGTATTCCATTGTGTATATATACCACATTTTCTTTTTCCATTCATCTGTTGTTGTGCAATTAGGTTGATTCCATATCTTTTCTATTGTGAATAGTGCTGTAATAAATAAGAGGGTGCCAATATTTCCTTATCTTTGGGTAAATACCCAGTGGTGGGATTGCTGGATCATATGGTAGTTCTATTTTTAGTTTTTTAAGAAATTTCCATGCTATTTTGGTTACTATACCCTTGTAGTGTATTTTGAAGTCAGGTAGTGTGATGGATCCTACTTTATTCCTTTTGCTCAGGATTGCTTTGGGTATTTTGGCTTTTTTTTGGTTCCATGTGAATTTTAGAATTTTTTTTCTATTCCTGTGAAAAATGTCCCTGATATTTTGACAGAGATTACATTGAATCTGTAGATTGCTTTGAGTAGTATGGTCATTTTAATTCATATTAATTCTTCTGATCCATAAACTTGGGATATTGTGTCCTCTTCAACTTCTTTTCATCAGTGTTTTGTAGTTTTCCTGTAGAGGTCTTTTACTACCTTGGTTAAATTTATTCCTATGTTTGTGTGGTTTTTTTTTTTTTTGGTTGCTTTTATGAATGAGATTGCCTTTTTTTCACCCAGCTAGTTTACTGTTGCTGTACAGAAATGCTACTGATTTTCATATGTTGATTTTGTATCCTGTAACTTGACTGAATTTATCAGTTCTAAGAGTTTTTTGGTGGAGTCTTTAGACTTTTCTAAATATAAGATCATGTCATCTACAAAGAGAGACAATTTGACTTCCTCTTTTCCAGTTTGGATGCCTATTGTTTCTTTCTCTTAACCTGGTTGTTCTAGCTAGGATTTCCTGACCATTAATATTATATACATAATAGGAAAGCTTGTTTTTTAAAAATGTACTCTATAAATTCAGCAGAATGGAACTTGTTGCCTGTTACCACAATCTTCATTATTTGTCATGTGCTCTCTAGTAAACCAAATATATACGGTAAAAATAAATGTCTTATCTTCATTCAGGGAGTTAAGAATATTTGGTAAACATAGGAGGTAATGTTATTTTACTGATTTGGAAGATCAAAAAATTGAGGCGTAGGTAATTTTTACAATTGATACCTCCTCTCCTTCTAAATAACTAAAAGTGAGTATCTAATCTATATACAATTCATGATAGTCTTTCCTTTTTTTTTTTTTTTTTGGTCTTGTCATTTAAGCCAATCTGTAGGAAAAGAAAAATATAACAAACCTTCATCTGTGTGGAACCTTTATTGAAACTTCTAAGGTAGCTTAAATTTTTTAATTCAATTAATTGCTGATTTCCCTTCAGACTTTAAGTTGTTTTTATCTCTGTAACACACACTACGACAAGAAGTGGAGTTAATACTACTTAGTCTGGCCAAAAAGCTGCAATTAGTAGGCAAACTAAAGAGTAGTTACAAATAAAATATTTTCTTCCGGATCTATGGTAACCAGGCAACACTGTGTCATAAGAGTTTTAAATGTGCTTTTGTTGTTTTTTAATTTATTTAAAAAATAGCACATTTTCAACCTTTAAAAATCAACAGGTATGGAAAGGCTTATACAGTAGTTGAAAAGTCTCCCTCATGGCCCTGTTGTACAAAAGTTCTGTTCCCTTCCCCGCAAATAGGTAACCATTGTTGTTAGTTTCTTGTGTAAAGGTTTACTTTTAAGTCAGAACTATTGTTTGGTATATTTTCTGTTGGTCTTAGTTTAGGTAGATTTAGGAAATGGATCTCAGAGAAATAGAATTTATTTAATAACTGTGGAATGTTTAAATGAGACTTACTCACATTTATTTTCAATAAAATCACAAGATTTCTTTTCTCAAAACACTGTCAACCTACAGAATCAAGTAATTCATAACCGAAAACGTGTAAGAAAATCGTCATCTGAAGAAGAGAAGACTGCTGTCATATACCGGAAAAGTGAAAACCTTGAAATTAATGAGGATTCTTTAATGTTTGCAAGCATCGAGACTCCTGAGTCACCCCTGAATGAAAGCCCTACCGATGGCAGTGAAAAAGAAGCCAGCCATTCTGAAAGTAGTGTTGATGCTGACAGTGAGGCTTCAGAATCTGAAAGTGCTTCAGAACAGACTGGGCTGTTTAGATCCAGTAGTGGAACTGGTGTGCACACACATGGACACCTTTCCCATCCATCAACCGGTGACCTGCCATGTACCAACAACACTGACAGTGGTGATGATGGAATGGCTGAAGCTATTTCCGAACTTTATTTGGGCAGCACTGTAACTGGAGACAGAGATTTTGACAGAGAAAATCAGCCACTAAATGTCTCAAATAATTTATGTTTTTCAGAGGAGAAGCATTTGAGGTCTCACAGTCCCCAAAATGCTTTTCAGACCCTTTCTCAGAGCTATATAACTACGTCTAAAGAATGTTCAGTCCAGTCCTGTCTCTACCAGTTTACATCTATGGAATTACTAATGGGGAATAATAAGCTGCTATGTGAGAATTGTACCGAGAAGAAACAGAAGTACCAAAAGGAAACAAGTTTTGCAGGTAAATCTTTATTTTTTCATATTTTTTTTTACTTTTTTATTTTTTATTTTTTTAGTACTCATGGATTATCTGATGGTGACTAGTGGGTTACAGATTTCAAATAGAGGAACCCATGAACCTTGTCTCCATACTTGAGCTGGTTGGGCACAGGGATTGTCTTATTCATATTTGTGCCTGGGCACTAAAGACACTGACTGGGCCGAGTATATTTTCGATGGATTTTTGTTCAAAAGAAATTGAAGAGCAGGAATTATATACATCTCTGCCTTGAAAATGCAAGTCCATATAATCTTATTTGAGAGACCTAGCTATCTAAAATATTCCTGTAAGAAATATCCCTAAAATGTATAATTGTATAAGATTAATGGTGAAATTAATGTGCTTCACAGATCCCATAATCTGAAGATTTTAAATAGCTATATGTCATGAAGCTAGCAGTATCATGTCTATGTTTAGTTGATTAGAGAAAAGTGGAAAAAGCAGGAATTGTCAAATAAGAAATTCTCAGTGTATCTGTAGCCTTGATGAAATGGAAAGAACACTCTGATTCTAAGTAACTAGTTGTTTTAAAATGTAGCTTTTGTTATTATTTCTATGTGGTGAAACCAACAGATCAAGAGATGACTGTCATTGAAAAAATGGTTTGTTGCTGATAGTTTTCAAGAAACATCATGCTACACAGGGCCACATAATTAAGCAAAAACATGGGCAAGAACCTTTGGTTTCTAAGAGAAGGAATGGGTGTAAGGCAGGGTAAGCAGGTTTAGGATTGGCAAATTTGAATAATTTAGTGGGCTCTGGGATATAAGGACTGTCTCTAGTTATCTGGTACCTGGTGCTGGAGTGTAAGAGCCCAGGGAAGGAGATTGTTGGGATATGGGCTCTGGATTGGTTTGCATATGAAAAGTGTGCTTAAGTTGTTTACTATCTCAGGAATTAGCTAGCCCTGGAGGGGCTGTCCCTCCAATGTTAACAAGGCCCTGGACGTCCAATCATTAGAATAAAGACATGCTTAATATACTAGTAATTAAAGAAATGGCTAGATGGGAAAAGAAAGAAACATCTACTTACAGTAATACCAGTTAAATATGCAGTGGGCCACATTCAAATCCTATCATAAATCCTTTCTAACAAACTCTTATTGAAATGCCCCGTGGTTCTCCATGGTGTGTGTTCTCCTTTGGCTGCAGTGATAATAAATCCAACTTCTTTAACTACGGGTGTGCTTCTGGTGGTCATCGGCTGGAGGGGATTGACATAAATTACTACTAGTTCATCTGCTTTCCAACTTCCAAAGTTTTGTTGTAAATGGCATCTCTCTTATTCTTTGTCTTATTAAATATGTGCCTTTAAAAAAAAAAAATCCCTTACTTTCATTTTAGTGGAGTTGTAGAAAGGACTAGAGGAACCCTTTAATCAGAAGTCCAGTTTTTTCAACATTTTTAAAAATGTGGTATGATGTTTCTGTATAATTGTTTGCTATATGTTAGATTATGTATAAAATGGAATTTTACACATAAATTTATTGCATTTTATGCAGAAAAGAAAGCAGAAGGAGTTTATACTAATGCCAGGAAACAATTGCTCATTTCTGCCGTTCCAGCTATCCTAATTCTCCATCTTAAAAGATTCCATCAGGTAAAAGTCTTTTTGGTAGCACCATAGTCATTTTCATCATGTGTTTGCAGAGCCCTAAGTCCTATAGAATATTGTCAAGGATTGGACAGTAATTTATTAAATTTAAAAATGTATCATGTGTGATTTACTATTTCAGCTATAATAGTGTATAAGACTTAAAATTGTTTAATACACAATATTTGAAGATTTAGGTAGTAGGAACCTAGGTGGTGTCTCTGTGTGTTTGTGTGTGCTAATGAAAAATAAGTGTTATTAGGAACACTTACAAGCAGCAAAGTAGCAAAGAGCACATGGCTTTCTGAGCTCTCACAATCCCACAGAGAGGGATGCTTGTGCTGGGCAGAGTTATCTAGGGCTAAATGCAGAAAGGGCTCCAAGGCAGGCCCTGCAGCTATAGGACTCTACAGTGGCTGGCAACCTAAATATATTTAACGTGTCAGGTTTTTCTCCAATTCTTTATAGTTTTAATCCAATGCTTTGTCTCAGTGAGATCATTTTTTGCATTTTTAAAAATGATTTTAATATTTCTCTGTGAGAATAAGTGAAAATATTAAAACATTTTTGAAAAAGTTATATTTTGATATCTGTTTTAAAGTAAAATTAATAATTGAAAAAGTATGGTTGGAATTGTACAAAATAAAACATGAGTATAATTTAAAGCCATTACATTATGGTAAGGGAAGAATTTCAAATCAATTGGGAAGGGGGCTAGATTTTTTTTAGTAAAATACTTAGGAAAAATAGTTGAAATAAAAATTTAGTACTTTGTTCTACACCATATATCCATACTATTTTTAAATTTTTTGTGTAAAACAGATTGTCAGGAAGACTAAGAGAAAACTTAATAAATATTTAACCTGACCTCTGTGCAAAAGACTTTCCAAGTATAAAACCCATGAAGAAAATCTCAAAGAAAAAGTGAGAGCTTTGATTACATATTTGCAAGATTGTAGGTGGGCTATAAATGTGCAAGAAGAGATTTTTCTTCATACTTACCCCTATCCACAGAAAGGTTAAATTAAGTTCTTGATTTTTCTATAGCCAAGGTTAAGAAACTCAGTGGAACTTAAATGGCCATGGAGAGTGGAGGCAGATATATCTTGTCTCATATCAGAAATGCCTAATGGAAGGGGTGCATGTGCAGTGACAAGAGAGGATCATGGCAGATTGCAGAAGCTAATTTTGTGATGTAACGGTTATTTTATATTTGGTACTTACACCCCTATTTAGGAACAACTTACAGAAAGAATTCATGCCCTTAAAGGAAAATGTTTGTGGATACCTCAATCCCTTCTTGTTCTCAAGCTAAATGTAATGTTAGCAAAAGCCTCATTCTTATTCCCAGGGGTTGGGAATTGTAGGGAGCAGAGTCTAAGCAATGTCTCTGATTTCAGTTTTTTAGCATCTCTAAAAACCTTCTTGGTAGTAACTTTAGAGCTGTATGTCAGATTTCTGACAAAGGGCCCTCTGGGAAAAAAATAATAAATAAATAGAGCTGTATACCAGAAACACCCACCACACTTAAAGGCAAATCTCAAATTGGATAGAGATCTTTGTCATAAATATGCCAAATGATTAACATACAATATGTAAAAAGCTCTTAAAGATCAGTGAGACAAATATTGAAACCCTAATAGTAAAATGAGTAAAGAATATCAATTAGAAAAGGAAGTACAAATTCCAGGGAAGTATGCGAAAATCCATTCTTCCCAGCAAAAGATATGCAAAATAAAATGATAGCGAGATTCCTGTCCAAATCAGCATAGTGTTGCCAAGGGTGAAGTTGGATATAGGCATTCTTTTTAACCAGCAGAGTAAGTATAAACTGGTAACACCTTCTAGAAAGTAATTTAGTGATGAATATCAAGAACATTAATGTTTTGGATAAAAGAATTTCAGAACAAAAGTAATCACTCTTGACTAATCTCACTTCTAAGAACCTTTCTTAAGGAAATACAGAGGTACACAAAAATGTGTGGTCCATTGTAGACCATGCCAGATTGCCAGATGTAAGGCCGAGCTTAAGTGCCCAGTGTGCAGGACATCAGATTTATATTTTAATGAGGAAAAGATGATGTATCTACTAAAAGAAAAAAAAAGACAGGAGACTGCATATGCCCAAATATAAGGCTGGATGTCTTCCAAAGTTATTCCTTAGAAAAAGATTTATATTAAAGTCCTTTACATAGTCTTTCCTATTGTGGAAATTCCTATTATGTAATTTCTCAATAGCAAAGTACTGACTGGGGAGGATACATTAGCCTGATATGATCTCAGACGGTTCTGGTGTCAGATGCTTATAGAGGTCGTCTGATGAAAAAGGCAAAGAATTTGAATATAGATTAAGTTCCTATATAACTTAATCTTAATCTGAATATAGATTAATATTCCTGGGATATGACTTCATAATTTTATGTCAGATATCATGTTAAGCTTCCTAAAAGATCACTTGGAAAAACAAATCAGTGAGTGGGGTATATTTTGGCCAAAAAAAAAATTTTTTTTCTCTTTAAAGAAAGGTGAGAAATTAAAAAGCAACAGATCTACAGTAAAATTATGTGCTTAGTATGCAAATGAAAGACTAGTCATTGAATTCATGAAAACACTACATGAAAATTTGCATCTATTAGTTTTTGTTTATCGATACAATTCAGATTTAAGTATCTTCTCATTCCAACAGAGTCCATTTCTATTTGTGGGTCTCCTATCCAATACCTTTTGATAGTTTGTTAGCTAGTTTTTATTACCATTACATAATGCAAAGCATACATTTTGAAAATTAAGAAAATGGTAGAGCTTATTTGAGAACTTGAAAGTACATTTTGACTTATATTACATTGACTTTTATTGATAAAATGTTTTGAGTGTTTTCATTTTTTTGTTTCAATGAATGAATATAATTGAATTTTAGAACTGAAAAGGAATCTAATCCATTTATACTCATTTTGTTCCTTGACCTAGATGAGGTTCCTTAGAATCAAGTTAACTGTTAACAGTCACTGAGGCCTAGAAAGAACACTGGGCTTCTTACTCTTTAGTTGGATACATTTTCATAATAGCATATGTATGAGTAGCTTAGCTTTTATCACATTGAATTAATGTTTCCATAAGTATTGAAAAGCCACAGTGAAAGTAATTATTTCCCTTATTGTTCATGGTAAAAATCCCCATGTAAATGAATAATCTCTGTGGTAACAATTTATGAAATCTGATTTTTAACTTAGTCATATGAATTTTGGACTATTCATTAGTCACATTTTTTTATATATGAAAAAAACCAACTTCTGGAAATCCTCTTTTAGTTTTAATTAACAAACACAGTGCTTGTGATTTAATTAAGTTTGCTGCATTAAAAAATGTTTTTGTTTTCTTAAGGCTGGCTTGAATCTTCGTAAAGTAAATAGACATGTAGATTTTCCACTTATGCTTGATTTAGCACCATTCTGTTCTGCTGCTTGTAAGGTAAAGTACATTAAGATATTTAATTGACTTGCAAATAATATGTGTTAAAGTATACTATGTATTTATTAAGCCATGTTTTTGGTTTTTTTTTTTTAATAAGCTTCTCTCTGAAAGAAAATTTTGACAGTGATTTAATCAGTAACATGTAGAACATTTAATACACTATGACTTTTTTCCTTTGAGAGATGGAATAAAGGAAAATTGAAAAAATAAGGCATGAAGGCATGAGCATGGTGGTCATGAAAATCAAAGCCGTTTGTAAATGCTCCTAGAAGCTGATAGTCCTAATAGAAGTGAGCATATTTTGTGCCCTCTCCTGTTCTTTGTGAATAATCTGTGTAATTAGTGGTAGTTTTACCATTTGTGGATTTCTGTATCTTTTGCAAATCAGTATGCTAGTGCATTGTCTTTCATGCCACTTCATGTGTACTACTGAGAGTAGTGTACTTGTCAGCTGAATAGGATACCTCAAAATTGCTAATACTTTAATAATTAGGTATAGAAAGCAGACTGGTATGTAATTGCTTGTGTTTACATGTGAGAATTGTATAGTGAAATCAATGACTTTGTCTTCCTTGAAGGAAGCAGTTATGGGGTAACTTATTGTCCTGTTCAATAGCTAGAAATCTAGGTTTTGTGGTATGTAATAAAAAGCTTATAGAACTTACTATTTTCAGTACATTGACCAGTCAAAACAAAAATCTTAAATGCAGTTTTCTGGTGAATCCAATTTATCTGCTGTGGAATACCAGTACTATCTGTAAATTATTAATACTCAGTAGTCCTAGAATTTGATAATGTGATAAATACTAATGTAATTTAACAAGCTCTATGTTAAATTTATGAAAACACTGTATTTTAAAAGTACCTATTATGGAGAATTTCCAGCATACACTGAAGTAGACAGAACAAGTGCAATGAGCCTCTGGCACCCAGGCCTAAAACCTCAGATCCTGCCCCATCCACACACTCATCCACTTCCTCGTTTATTATATGAAAGCACATATCAGGCATCATTTCATCCATAAATAGTTCATTATGTGTCTTTTTTTTTATTTTTAATTTTTTTTTATTTTTAGAGATAGGGTCTTACTCTATCACCCATGCTGGGTTGCAGTGGTGCAATCATAGCTCGCTGCAGCCTTGAACTCCTGGACTCAAGTGATCTTCCTGCCCCAGCCTCCCAGGTAGCTAGACCTACAGGCGTGCCACCATGCCCAGCTAATTTATTTTTCATATAGACAGGGTTCTTGCTATGTTGCCCTGGCTGGTCTCAAACTCCTGGCCTCAAGTAATCTTCCTGCCTTGGCCACCCAAAGCACTGGGATTATAGACATGAGCCACTGCACCTGGCCTTGTATCTCTAAAACATTAAGAATTACTCCCTCCCTCTTTTTTTTTTTTTAAAAAAAAACATAACCACAATACTATTTAATAATTTCATCACATTTCCAATTCTCTCATAAATGTAATTTTTAAATGAATTAGAATCCAAATAAGGACTGGACATATTGTTTGTATAATGTTTTAATTTTCATTTTTAAGGATTGCTTTTTAAAATTTTATTTAATAATTATATAAAATATTTACATAGGTCCAGTGTATAAACAAGGTAAATTCAAAGAAGTCTAGCTTTTACCCATCTTCATTCTACCTTTTTCCTCCCATTCCTTATAGATAGCATCTAAAAAATTATGATTTACTGTATTATTTCTTTTTAAAAATACAAGTAGATAAGTATGTATATTTACATCTCCCTCTTTTTTTTTTTTTTTTTTTTTTGAGTCAGAGTCACACTCTGTTGCCTGAGCTAGAGTGCCATGGCGACAGCCTAGCTCACAGCAACCTCAAACTCCTGGGCTCAAACAATCCTCCTGCCTCAGCCTCCCAAGTAGCTGGGACTACAGGCATGCGCCACCATGCGCAGCTAATTTTTTCTATATATGTTTTTCGTTGTCCAGCTAATTTCTTTCTATTTTTAGTAGAGATGGGGTCTCGCTCTTGCTCAGGCTGGTCTCGAACTCCTGAGCTCGAGTGATCCTCCCACCTAGGCCTCCCAGAGTGCTAGGATTACAGGCTTGAGCCACCGCACCTGGCCTTACATCTCCCTTCTTAAGTAATGGTAGCTTACACTATGATTCCTTTTCTCTACCTATTCTTAACATTATATGCTGGAGATTATTTCATAGCAGTATTTAGAGATACTCTGCAAACCATTTTTTAAGCAGCATTATACTCTATTGTGTGGATGTATCACAGTTTCTTCAACCATTTCCTAATTTATGGACATGTGGGTTTATTCTAGTCTTTTGATATTACAAATGATCATGCAATTAATAGTCTGGTGTGTGTCTTTTTATGTTTTGTGCATGTACCTGTGAGAGAGAACCCTAGAAATAGGATTGATGAATCCATGAGTAATATGTATGTAACTTAGCTAGATTAAATGAAATATCCCTGCATAGGGGTTGTACACTTTGCATGCCCACATGCAATGTGTGTGAGTACTTTTTTCCCCACAGGCCGGCCAACAGAGGATTTTGTCATGCTTTTGCAATTTTGTCAGCCTAAAAGTGTGGAGAAGTATCTCAGTATAGTTTTACAATGCATTTCTTGTATTTTAAGCAAGATATACACTTATTAACTTTTCTTTACAATAATATTTCACTAACTGTTACTAATTTGGATTTTTTTCTTTGTTTAAAAGAATGTAAATGTAGGAGAGAAAGTTCTCTATGGTCTCTATGGCATAGTGGAACATACCGGCTCAATGAGAGCAGGTCACTACAGCGCTTATGTGAAAGTGCGAACACCCTCCAGGCAATTATTGGAACATATCACTGGAAAGAAAAATGTGTCTGGTATGCCATCCTAAGTTTATTCCATTATTTTTAAAATTTTTAAATTATGGGTACATAATAGTTGTATATCTTTTTAGGGTACATGTGATATTTTGATACAGGCATACAATGTGAATTAATCAAATCTGGGGTATCCACTACCTCAGGCTTTTATCATTTCTTTATGTTAGAAACATTCCAATTCCATTCTTTCAGTTATTTTAAAGAACATCCTTATTGTTGATTATAGTCACTCTGTTGTGCTGTCAAATATTATTCATTCTATCTAATATCTAACTATATTTTTACACCCATTAACCATTCCCTCTTTATCCCTCTTTCTCTGTTACCCTTCCCAGCCTTTGGTAACCATCATTCTACTCCCTGTCTCCATGAGGTCAATTGTTTTTAATATTTAGCTGCCATATATGAGTGAGAAACATACAAGATTTGTCTTTCTATGCTTGGCTTATTTCATATAACATGATGTCCTCCGGTTCCATCCATGTTGTTGCAAATGGCAGGATTTCACTCTTTTTTGTGGCTATATAATATTCCATTGTGTATATCCACCACAATTTCTTTATCCATTCATCTGTTGATGGACATTTAGGTTGACTCCAAATCTTGGCTACTGTAAATAGTGCTTCAGTAAACATGGAAGTGCAGATATCTTTTTGATATACTGAATCCCCATCCTTTGGATGTATACCCAGCAGTGGGATTGCTGGATCACATGGTAGTTCTATTTTTAGTTTTTTGAAGAACCTCTGTACTGTTCCCCATAGTGTTTGTGCCAATTTACATTCTTACCAACAGTGTATGAGGAGGGTTCCCTTTTCGCTACATCCTCGCCAGCATTCGTTATTGCCTGTCTTTTTGATAAAAGCCATTTTAACTGGGGTGAGATGATCTCTCATTGTAGTTTTGATTTGCAGTTCTCTGATGACTAATGATGTGAGCATTTTTTTTTAGTACCTGGTGGCCATTTGTATGTCTTTTTTTGTGAAATGTCTATTCAGATCCTTTGCCCCTTTTTAATTGGATTATTTGATTTCTTCCTATTGAGTTATTGGATGGGTAGTTTGCAAATACTTTCTCCCATTCTGTGGGTTATCTCTTCCCTTTGTTGATTTTTTCTTTGCTGTGCAGAAGCTTTTTAGCTTGATGGATCCCATTTGTCCAATTTTGCTTTGGTTGCCTATGCTTCAGGGGTAGAATTACTCAAGAAATCGTTGCCCAGACCAATGTCCTGAAGCATTTCCCCAATGTTTTCTTTTAGTAGTTTCATAGCTTCAGGTCTTAGATTTAAGTCTTTAATCCATTTTGATTTGATTTTTGTGTATGGCAAGAGATAAAGGTCTAGTTTCATTCTCCTACATATGGATATCCAGTTTTCCCAGCATCATTTATTAAAGAGATGATGTATGGATTTATTTCTGAGTTTTCTATTCTGTTCCATTGGTGCATGTTTCTTATGCCAATATAATTCTGTTTTGGTTACTACCGCTCTGTAGTTTAATTTGAAGTCAAGTAATGTGATTCTTCCAGTTTTGTTCTTTTTGCTTAGGATAGTTTTGGCTATTCTAGGTCTTCCATATAAATTTTAGGATTATTTTTTCTGTTTCTGTGAAGGATGTCATTGGTATTTTGATGGGGATTGCAATTTATCTATGGATTGCTTTGGGTAGTATGGACATTTTAATATTCTTTCAATCCACAAGAATGGAATCTCCATTTTTTTGTGTGTTTCCTCTTCAGCCTCTTTCATCAATGTTTTATAGTTTTCATTGTGGAGGTCTTTCCCCTCTTTAAGTTTATTCCTAAGTATTTTATTTATAGCTATTATGAATGGGATTACTTTCTTGGTTTCTTTTTCAGATTCTTTACTGTTGGCATATGGAAAGGCTACTGGTTTTTGTATAGTGATTTTGTATCCTGCAACTTTACTGAATTTGTTTATCAGTTCTGATAGGTTTTTTTGTGGAGTCTTTAGGTTTCTCTACACATAAGGTTATATCATCTGTTGGATGCCCTTTATTTCTTCGTCTTGTCTGATTGCTTCAGCTAGAACTTTCAGTACTGTGTTGAATAACAGTGGTGAAAGTGGGGATCCCTGTTTTGTTCCAAATCTTAGGGGAAAGGGGTTCAGTTTTTCCCCATTCAGAATGATACTAGCTATGGGTCTGTCATATATGGGTCTAGCTATGGATACTAGCTATGGGTCTGTCATGATATGGCTTTTATCATGTTGAGGTAAGTTCCTTCTATACCCAGTTTTTTGAGAGGTTTTTATCATGAAGGGATATTAAATTTTATTGAATGCTTTTTAAGCATTAATTTAAATGACCATATGGTTTTTGTCCTCATCCTATTAATATAGTGTATCACATTGATTTGTATACGTTGAACCATCCCTGCATCCCTGGAATGAATCTCACTTGATTGTGCTGAATAATCTTTTTAATGTGTTGTTGAATTCAGTTTGTTAGCATTTTATTGAGGATTCTTGCATCTATGTTCATCAGAGATTATTGGCTTATAGTTTTATTTTTTTGTCATTTTTAAGTTTATTTCATTATTAAAAACAAATTCTTCCTTTTTTGGAAGAGATAAGTTGTTATTTTACAGATACCTGAGTAGATTCACTTTAAGTGAGAATTACTTCTAAAAGTGGTTAGAGAATCTTAAATATCATACTATACCCTTCTCGGTGATATAAAGTGACACACGGTTTTTCAAGGTACTGAGTCATCATATATTACAGTGGGGTGATATTTTATTTAACAATACCAAAAATTTTTTGAAGACATACCAGGTCCTCAGAACAAAGTTGGAGTTGAAAATTTGCTGGCTTTGTTTATGAGTTAACTTTGTTTTTTTTCTCTCTCTCTTTGAGTGAAAATGATTCATTTCCCTGAGCAATTAAGTATTTATAAGGCTCATATTTTACTACATGTTTAAAGTGTTACTAAGTAGAGATAATTATTATACCTATAATGTCTTGAAAGAATTAGTTTATTTTGGAAAATGCTTAACCTAAGAGGAAACAACTTCTGCAGTAAGATTTAGCATTGGATAAGTATAGTTTGTAATGAATACGTTGCAATTTATAATTTGGAGTGAGAACATAAATCATACTGATTGTAAAATTGTACTTTTTGTTTTGTTAGGTTTGAAAGAATCTGATAGAGAATTGGCAGGCCAGTGGGTCCATATTAGTGACACTTATGTGCAAGTGGTTCCAGAATCAAGAGCACTTAGTGCACAAGCTTACCTTCTTTTTTATGAAAGAGTATTATAATTATTAATGGTAATGATTATTTAGGTCACTTTTATTTGAATGCTGCAATGATAACCATAATATATAATGTGCCTTTGTAGTCTTCATTCTTCTGTAAGAATATCATGTCCCTCAAATGCTTCTGAACTTTTTTACCATTTTGGTGAATGCTTTTGAAGTAAATTAAATTTATTCAATGCTTTCAAATTTATATTCTTAAAATAAATGTAAAACCATTTTTCAAAATACGTGTCCTGGGGGACAGAAAAACCCCAAAATTTACAGTAGGAGAGGAAACCCTTTTATGATGTGGTCCATTATTAACAAACATTCAGAAACCACGTTGTCTAAATCAAATCATTCCTTAAGACAGTGTTTCCTAAAATATAATACCACCTTCCTGATCTCATATATATTCTGTGCCATTGTGTGCTTATTTTTTAACATTTTTAGCCTTAATTTTTTAACCTCAGCCTTGTTTTGAGCAATAATATTCCATGTTTTATGTGCTTGTTATTTTTTCTAATAAACATAAATATATAACTATTAAAGATTGTTCATCCATGTACTACTCCACTTAAAATCATCTCAGGGCTATCCAGTGGTATATATGTACCTACTGTTTGGGAAACATTGCTATAATACATAATTATATGAAGTAATACCTAATATGGCATAGTGACCTTGTCGTATTTTATATGATTCAGCTATTTAGCACATTCACTACCATGTGAGTTGTATTTAACTCATGCTAGTTTTGAGCCCAGGGCCTTGTGAAGCAAAACCGGGGCAAAACCCTGGAGTCGGTTCATAGAAATCTTACTTTTGATGTTCTTCTTGTTACAATTAATAGTCACAATTTAATTCTAAAAATGTGAATTAAATGAATAGAAGGCAATAACATTTTCATTAAATTAGAAAGAATCATTTTGTTCTCAAGGTTTTTATTCTATTTTTGTAATAAAATACTGTGGCCCCAAGGAAAAAAAATTTTTTCTAGTGTGGAGGAGTGTTAAACAGGTATCACTGTTTTTCAATAGTGTGGGTTTACAAATAATATGTTGATTATCTTATTGATTTGAGGTTTTGAGAACTGGAAATACATCGAGACATTTCATTAACATATCACTTGCAGCCTATTCATGGTGGAGTTAAGGATTTGCAAGTGGTTGGCCAAGGTCAAAATATAAATAGTTATAATATGTAGAATTGGTAAATAGGAGTTGATAATCTGTATGGGACCATAGGATACCTTTGATGTATAAATTATCAAATTATATTTGTAAGTGATAGAGGATTATATTAACAAGAACATTTTTTACCTCTGTATTTCAGTAAATGTTAAACATATGATTTGGGGGTTTTGACATTATTTTTGTCTTCAACAAACATCATTAGTAAGTTCTGTGGATTTAGCTTTTATTTTAATGGGGCATAAAGCTGATATTTCTGAGTTTCTTTTTAAATAAATAATAGCAAAACTGATAGTTTTTCCCCTCTAGAATACAAATTATTAAGCTGTTAAAACTTGGCATGGAAAATATTACTATTACTTAGGCTTAAGTTTTTAAAAATAGTGGCTACTTCAGTGTCATATTATTGAATCAAAGCATAGCTGCATGGTTCAAGCATCCTAATCATTAGTGCCGATGAATGATACTACAAGCAAGTGCTGGATAAGTGCCTAGTCCCAGTTCATTCTTCTCTTAGGAACTAAAAATAATAGCAGCTTGTAGATAATGTGTGGAAATATTTAACCCAGACTGACTCTTTTTAACATGTAAGTATACATAACGTTATCAAGGTTACCAGTGCTGCCTTCTGATATATCAATGAACAGAACTATGATTTCTGTTAAAGATGGTAATAGTATACAAGATACAGAGCTTAAAGATGTCATTGTATAAATTGTTTGTAAACTATTGAAATTTCTACAATAGTGTTTTTCTTGATTTTTTAACAATGACATAATTGAGAAATATGTCCTTATAAATTAATATGCAAAGTCAGGTTTTGTCCTATGAAAGGTAGTTTACAGTATTTTCTATTTCATTATAATTCATTAACATTGAAGATTTCAGTACCAGAGCAGTGAATTTTTTGAATAATATTAAATTTCTTTATTCAAGTCAGCCCTCTTGGTAATAGCAATTGCCAACCCATCCCCCCCAAAATAAATGTATAATAAATATTAGATCAGCTCAGTTTTCTCCTAGAAAAGATACTATTAAGAGGTATATACTTTTCATTGGATGGTCACCTGTTTCTTGTTTCAAAGATATTTGGAAAGATACCTATACCTGCTATGCTGACACTAGTTCAACATCTTTTAAAATGGAAAGACCAATATAGATTTTAGATATTATTCCAGAAGTTCCATGCAGATAAGATACTTTTGTTTTCATTTCCTTAGTGTTAAATGAGCTAATCCAGAAATCTGTTTTTTTATGGCCTAGAGTTGATAAATGCTTTTTCCTTGTCTTCTGAAAGACAAGGAAATTTAATTTTCATACCTAAGAATTTCCTAAAGATAGCTTTTGTAATAGAGAATGCATGTTAAATTATACATGGGTCTACATTTAAAGAAAAAAAAATTTTTTTTTGAGACAGAGTCTCACTTGTTGCCAAGGCTAGAGTGCAGTGGCATCATCATAGCTCACTGCAACCTCAAACTCCCAGGCTTGAGCGATCCCCCTGCATCAGCCTCCCAAGTAGCTGTGACTGCAGGCATGCACCACCACACACCCAGCTAATTTTTCTATTTTTTGTAGAGACCAGGTCGCTCTATGTTGTTCAGGCTGGCCTTGAATCCTGGCCTCAAGCTATCCTCCCACCTTGGTAAATTTGTTTTTATTTTGAATATTTCCAAAGCACATTTGCAGGAATATTAAATTGTGAGGCTACTATAATAACAATAGTTTCTGGCTTACCTCAAGAAGCAGTACAAATAAATAAGAATGTTTACAGATCATCAAAACAACTACCATAGTGTTTGAACAAATGAATTTAAGGAAAAATGTTACACTGGCTTTGTTTAGAAATTAGTTTACAGGGTATGTCTGACCCCAGTTCTCCCTAATTTTTTCATATTTAACATGGTAAAATGTTGATTATGTGCCAATTATGTGAATATTCTTGACATGATGAAATATATGTCTATACTTAAGATTTTGTCATTTAATGCTTTTAAAAATTATGAGGACCACCTTCTTAGGTGGCCAAGGAGAGTGATTGTTGATGTCAGTTCAAAGAGTAGTTGACACCTGTTCTTATTTTAAGTGTACCAATAGGGCTGTTTTACTATATTTAATAGCTTTTAGCTCTGCATGTGTGATGATTTTAATCAATGATTATGTAATAGCTAAACAAAATTTCCTGAAGATTAAGCTGTGAAATGTATCAACCTTTAATTTTTGTAGTACAAAATAAAATCCTGCCTACTTTTTAAAAATTCATATTCATAATTTATTTTTCTGCATGATACCTGATCAAATAAGCCTAAACCAAATATGTGCAATAAAACTGAGCCTTAGGTAGTATCTACTGCATTATTAAGAAAGAATATTTCTACATATTTAAAATGTTTGTATAGAAATCATCAAATCTGTTTAAAAGATGATTATATTTTCAATTTTGAGTAATAAATTAAAAGTGATTCCTGTGTTTTATCTTCACTTTTTTTGCAGTTTTTAGAACATAGCTATGTAACTTAGCATTATTTTGTTGTTACTATATAAACATGCATTATAAATATTAAATTCTTATTTATCTTATGTTACATATTGGTCCTGGAGTTTTTGCAATGCACGTTGACAATGTTTTATCTGTATTTGTATATGTATTAGTCCACTTGGGCTGTTATAACAAAATACCACAAACTGGGTAGCTTATTAACAATAAAAATTTATTCCTCACAGTTCTGGAGGTTAGGAAATTCAAGATCAAGGTGCTAGTAGATTCTGTGTCTGGTGAGGGTCCATTTATGGTTCATACAGACAGTACTTTCTTGCTGTGTCCTCACATGGGGAAAGGGGCAATGGATCACTCTGGGGCCTCTTTTATGAATGCAGTAATCCCCATGCATCAGGGCTCCATCCTCATGACCTAACCACCTCCCAAAGGCCCTACCTTCAAATACCTCACATTAGGCATTTGTGAATTTTGTGGGGACATAAATACTCAGTCCATAGCAACTTGCTATATTCAAAATATCCTTCATATTTTAGAAATTTACTATTTCAGAACAAAATATCTTATTTTGGGCACTTTCATTCAGATTTTAGTATCTACCAAGGGTGAATATTCATCATTTTAGATGTTTCTCAAAATATTTGAGTTATTATTTAACAGGATAATGCATTAGGAAATATTTTATCTACCTGTTTGTACCTAACCTTTTTTTGGGTCATGAAGCTCTTTGAGATTATGATGAAAGTTATAGACCAACTTTTGTTTAATCACTTAAGTAAGTATTCCTTGAACACTTGCTATGTGTAGGCACTAGGGATACAACAGAGAACATGAGATGGAAATCTACAGAAATGAGGAAATAGACATTCTAATGTAAGAAGTAAGGAAAAGATCTGTCAAATGGTAATGATACAGAGAAAAATCAAGCAATATTGTCTATGGAGCCATATGGAAATTAAGGTCCAGGGGATGAAGGATATTCTAGGGATAAAAAGATATCATGATATTAGTCCTGATAGTCCCAAAGAGAAAGCTGAATGTTGGAAACAGTAGGGTTTTAATTCTGTGGCCATCTCTTCTGAAAATATAGAGGCTGGAAAGGGAAATATGCCCCCAATTTTTATATGTAATCTCAGAGGTTCATGGACTCCCCTGAGGCCATTTTCATACATATTTTAAATTGTACTCAAGCAAAAATATCCAAAATGTTTGCATTCCCAGCTGTATTAGGATAGGCTGGGTTATGCTACAGTAACAACCCAAAATCCTGGTAGCTTAGCACAACAAAAATTATTTCTTGCTCACCCAAAGTTCACTGTGAGTCTGGGCAATCTGCAGAGGGGACTGTTCTCCAACAGGTGATTCTGTAATCCAAGCTGATTCAGTATTGTGGCTCTACCATTTCAACACCAGGCCTTCCCATTGTGGCAGGGAAATAGAGGACTAAAAGGTCTGTACCAGCAATTAAGTTCTTCATCTTGGATGTGTCATAACTTATTGGACAGAAGTAGTCACGTGACTGTGCCTAATTGCAAAGAAGGATGGATAGGAAAGAGTAAGTCTCCCATGGGCTCCAGAAGAAAAGAGAATGGGATATATGTGAATTTACTATCTCTATCACAGCCAAATACTCTGCCAGCCAAATACTCTGGTCACCAAATACTCTGCTCACTCTTCTTTCTGCAAATGAAACAGTGACTCCCTCTTCAAGGGACTCAGCCCAAAAGTACTATCCAGGTAAGGTTTTATCCTCCAAGATCAGGCTCTCTGGAAGGGCTAGATCTAGATCTAGATGTTGTTCCCAGTGTCTTAGAGACCCTAGGAACCAAAGATATGTTCTGTTTTCCACATACTTAATGTACAGTGGTGGAACCATAACCACAATAAACATTCTGAGTCAGAAAGCAGGGGAAAAGAATGGGAGAAACTGTCAGGGTCCCTTAGGCTGGGCATGGGTTATGTTTATGATTAGACTTCCCTAGGAAGAATTCCCTTGTTCATCGTTCACTGTGACCCCAGACTCCATCCTCTGGCAGGATCATTTTTCTTTCTTAATTAACCCCCATGGCTACATATGAATGGCTGTTGAGGAATATGACACCCTGGGGAGTTGCACTTTTTTTGAGACCATGTCCTAGATGATTGAGGGTTGAATTTTTTTTTTTTTAATTTGGGATAATCACAAATTCTTTTAGCCAAGGTTTTTGGTTTCTTTTTCAGTATAACTCTTAAAAATGTAGTAGGCCTCTTATCTGTTTCCAGTCAGATTAATATGTCAATAACTGTACCAGAGTTTTTTGAGATACACAGTTTTTGGGTTGGCTATTTGTCTTTGCTTTCCTTCCCCTACACATCTCCCCTCACTTTACTGCAGATACATTATAAGCTTTGATGGAAGAGACATACTCTTAGCCATATTTTTTAACTTGAGGCATTTTTTTCCCCAAGAGGAAAAAATTAAGGTTTCACATCTTTAATTGAAAAAATTTCCAAAATGGATATGAAGTCTACAGGCTGAGTTTTAATGATACTTTGTCACTTAAAAGCTTTCTCAAGTTTATCTCCTACTGCTTGGAGTTGAGAAACCCATTCCTGTGAGGCTCTAAATTTTTTGTCTCCTCTATTCCCTCATTTTGGCTTTCATAAACCATTCTTTCCTGAGTTCTACTCTTAATGATACTTTGTCAAATGCATCCAATAGCACACACCACACATTAGCATCTGTTTTTTTAACGTCTTAGCTCAAAATTCATTATGTACATCATCTGCCTCCCAGCTTGTCATCCCTAACAGTTATATCAAAGGCTTTACTGCTGCATGCTATGAAGTGCCGTGTTTCTAGCTCCCAAGATTAGTTTTGTCTGCCAACCTCTAAGCAAATGCTTTTTATTTAGATCATTAAATATGAAATGTCTGATTTTGATCAAACATTTATTATATCTCAAGAAGCAGTATCATTAATCAAAGTATGTGCCTAACTATTGACAGTTCTGCCATCTTAATGGTAGCTTGCTTATGCCAGCAGTGAAGAAGCCTGGAGAGTGAGTGGCGATGAATCACAAAAGGCATTTTCCACAGCTTGTTGGGAATTGAATATTTTTCCTTGCAAGAAGTGGTCGTCAGTTGGTGCAAGGTCTGGTGAATACGGTGGATGACGGAGAGTTTCCAAGTCCAGCTGCTATAATTTGAGCAGCATTGTTTTTTGCGACATGTGGTCTTGCAAGAGGATTGGCCTGTCTCTATTGACTAATCTTGGCTGCTTCATCATAAGCATCCTCATCATTTCATCCAACGGGTTGCATTAGACATCTGCTGTCATCAATTGACCAGGTTTCATGAAGGTGTAGTGGATAATACCAGTGCTGGACCACCAGACACCATTAGCTTTTTTTTGTGATGAATATTTGGTATGGGACTGCATTTCAGCACTTCATCTTTAACCATTGTGCTGAACACTTGGAATTGTCAAAAAGAATCCATTTTTCATTGCACATAACAATATGGTGTAGAAATGGTTTGCCTTTATATTGTGACAGCAAGAAAGGGCAAGCTTCGAGATGATTTCTCTTCTAACACTCATTTAATTCACATGATACCCATCTATCCAGCTTCTTTACCTTTCTGATTTATTTCAAATGGTCCAATATTGTTGGAATAGTAACGTCAAACCTTGCTGCTAATTCACATGTAGGCTGAGATGGATTCGCTTCCACTACAGCTTTCAGCTCATCATTATTCACCGTGGTCTCAGGTCACCCACATGGCTCATTTTCAAGATTAAAATCACCAGAACAGAACTTCTCAAACTATTGACGTACTGTGTGTGTTCATTAGCCACATCCTTCCCAAACTCTTTGTTGATATTTTGAGCTGTCTGTGCTACATTGGTTCCACGATGGAACTCATACTAAAAAATAACATGAATTTTTGTCTTATCTGTGGTTCCATAAAAATTGCTCTTAAAAAAATTTTAAAGATAATCACAAGCCAAAATATGCTTTTGAAAGAATGAGGATGCACCTTCACAATTAAAAAAAAAAAAAAACCACAAGCGTCAAAATGAAATGTCAGAGATATCAACTGTCAGACTTAGTACTTAAGGAAATCAGACATTTCATACTCAATAACCTTAATATTTTAGGTTCTTCATTTGAGCAGCACCCAACTCCTGTTATCAGTGTCTATCTCTATTTGTCTCAAGATGGGTTAGCCTCCTGCTGTATTAACAAATGACCCCAGAATCTCAGTGGCTTATTTTATGGTTGTTAGAAAGTCCTTTACATATTTGGGGATCATCCTCGCAACTGTTTCCCATAAAACAACTCAGTATGTAATCCTAGCACTCTGGGAGGCTGAGGCGGGTAGATCGCTCAAGGTCAGGAGTTCGAAACCAGCCTGAGCAAGAGCGAGACCCCCATCTCTACTAAAAATAGAAAGAAATTGGCTGGGCGCGGTGGCTCACGCCTGTAATCCTAGCACTCTGGGAGGCTGAGGCGGGCGTATTGCTCAAGGTCAGGAGTTCGAAACCAGCCTGAGCAAGAGCGAGACCTCGTCTCTACTATAAAATAGAAAGAAATTAATTGGACAACTAAAAATATATAGAAAAAAATTAGCCGGGCATGGTGGCGCATGCCTGTAGTCCCAGCTACTCGGGAGGCTGAGGCAGTAGGATCACTTGAGCCCAGGAGATTGAGGTTGCTCTGAGCTAGGCTGACGCCACAGCACTCACTCTAGCCCAGGCAGCAGAATGAGACTCTGTCTCAAAAAATAAAAATAAAAAAAAAAATAATATGCCAGCAAATGAGGAAGATGGAGACTTGAGTCTTAAAGTACCACCATCCTATCTATAAGCAGAAATACAGAGCTTTTAAAGGCAGGTTTCAGCTTCAGTTGTTAAACCATTGTTTAACTACAGTTGATGGTTCTAACTGATCCCATCTCCAGAGAAGACAATCTCATGACTTCTGCCTGGACAGTTCTGTGGAGCCACCTCCTGTGGTACAAAGAACAAAGGACACTCCCTTGCCCCTCCTGACCACTGGCCTGGGGCAGGGATGCAGGTTTTAATTCCCAAAAAGAGTGGGGGAGGTTTTAAAGAGACAGATCATAAGACATTTTTACCCTTTTTAGGCCGTTCCCTCTGTCACATTGGCACAGTGTTCTTTCTCTTTCTTGTGTGCTCCTCACCTGTCTCTTTGCTGTGGCACCTCTTCCCTGCCCCCTCTTCAGGTGACAACCTGGCAGGTGTCCTTTAGGACTTTGCCCATGCTGTGTGACCATCTGGATCTATGAATTGGCCTACATATACACATGTCAAGGCTTTTCACTGTTTTATTTTTTTGAATAAATATGAGGTCATAGTATTCATACTTCTCCATAACTTCTTTCTTTCCCCAAATGCTCTCTGTGGAAATAGCTCAAGGTGAATTGACTGGATGACTGTCATTGTTTTTAGTGGCTGCATAAAACTCCACAGTGTGTATGTATCCCAATTTATTTATTCATTCTTCTGCTAATAAGCATTTACTTCGCTTACATCTTTACCACACAGAATAATAAAACAGTGCTATTACATTTTCTTTAACAAGTTAATTTTCAGAAATTTCACAATACATACAAATACATACTCATTGTATCACAAACAAAGTGGAGATTTTATCAGGCCAGGTGAACATCTTTTTTATTTCAGGGCTTTTCTACCCAAGGATTCCCTGGGGTGCTGCAAATGCTATGTGCTCTTGAACTATGGCACCCCAACCACACCTCCATCTTACATCCAGAACTCTCATTTCGTTCCTTGCTCTCTCTTTTACACATCTTCCGGTTTGCCAAGCTCTAATCTTCCTCTTTCACTCCTCTGATCCCAAAGATTTGCGTTATTGAATTCTAACAAAATTGTTGGGTTCCAAAAAAGCGTCTGGAACAGTAATTTTGAAAAGTGGGACTCTGGGAAAGTTTGTGTTTCTCACCAACCATATCCTTGAGGACAGAGTAGGGATTTCATCAGAGTCCTGGGCAGAGGAGGGGACAAAGACAGCTTGTGATGAGTTTAAATTGCTCTTGTTTGAAAATGACCACCCAAGGACAACCACAGAAAGTCACAATGAAAGTTCTGCTGCCTGGAGCTTCTGCCTCCTGCCCACCCCAGGAAATGGGACGTGGCTTCAGGAGAGCCCTCCTCTCCCCGCGGGGCTGCCTTTACAGTACAGCACAGGGTCTCCCAAGCCTGTTGCTGATGGGTTTCAGCTGGAACTCCTCACGAGAGCCCCCAGATCAATTCACAGAGGAACTTTCCTGCCTGATTCTATTCCTGGATGGATTAGCACCTTTCTCCGTGGTGGCATACTCTTCTCTTTTTAGTCTATCTTAAACGCTGCTGGTGAAATACCTTATTTTTAATTCACTTTAAACCTGCAAATTTGCCCCTCCCAAGTCTTCACCTGTTTCTGTTTGCTGAGTGAAATTCCAGTGGACACCAACTTACCCTATCTCGTTTTGACTTTTTTTCCTGAGCGGAAATGATCAAAATGAGCATCAGGACGAAAAGGCACTACCGGGTGGTATGGCGACCGCAGGTTGGTGAAGAGGAACGATGACCTCGTTCGCCGGCCGCGGAGGGAGAGGCAGCGAGATGACGGTGTCATTCCCACGGACGAAAGCTCTCCTGCAGGAACAAACTTTGAAAAGTTTGAAAAATAGGAAAAAAGTGTTATATAGAGTGGGCAAGGGAGAGAGTGACACAGGACGAGCTCTGTAAGAGACCAAGTCTGTCTCAAGGCCGGTTCTCTCATAGTTACTAAATAGACTTCTGTTTTGGGATGATAAGGATGCTTGCTTGTGCTGACTGCCTATTTCCGCTTCTGTACAAACTGCTTGCTTGCTAAGAGCCATGTAACTAACCAACCACGACCGGGCTTAGGTGCGTGATCAGAGAAAGCAAACCAATCGCTGTACTAGGTAAATACATAATTAACGCGTGGACAGTTCATTGCCGCATGAACTGCCCCTATAAAGCCCCCCTTCCCGCGCCACCCGGGGTCCCTGCCCAGAGAAGAGGCCACTGCGCTGGTGCTCTGGGGCACGGACCCTACCTAGCTCAAGCTAGATAATAGACAATAAACTCCTCTTGCTGATTGCAGCTTCGGAATCTCTGGTCTCTGTTCGGTGGTACTGCGAATTACGATCCAACAGCTGAAGGTGGTAAGCAGGTCTCAAAATCAACTGACAGCGGTGGGTGGGATCCCGGGGTGAGCCCGGCAGCCGCGCAGTGCCCACACCAGGCAGGGCCTCGGGTCTGCGGGGCCGTCGAGAGCCCGCCCGGGACCAGAGCGCCCGGGAGACGCTTCCCTGGCCCGGAGCGCACTGGCGGGCGTGAGCTCAGCCTCGGCAGCCCCAGCAGGCATCCGGACGCGTCCGGTTTACGAAAGAGGAGACCCACAGCAGCTGATGGAGTCCCAGGGTCGTGCTACTCTTGCGAGAGTACTAGCACTCTGGTTCAGACCCGGCCTCCACCGGACATCCCTGTGTGGCGGTGCCTGACTTTCGAGGGTTGTTGCAAGAAGTAATGGGAGAGATTACGTGGCGAGAGCTCTCTAGAGAACGCGGCCGCTCGCTGTAGACAACACGCCGGATCCTCCCAGTGCAGACCTCGGCCTCCTTGGCCCTCCCTGTTCGGCCAGCACCCTCGGGCTGTGCTCCGGGGCTCCGTCAGCTGGGCGTCTCGGGTTCGGCCTCGCCCAGGCACAGGCCTCCCTCTCACACGCAGGCCACTAGAACAGCCCTACGAGGTCTCCCTGGCCACCAGCCCAGCTGAGCAAGAGTCTCCTCTGAATACCATTTTATCCCTTTTCCTTTACTCCCTCCCCGCTAGCTAGCGAGCGAGGCTGCTTCCCGCCTGGCTCCTTCGGGCCGTGTTTGACCAGCCACTACTCCAGAACTCGAGGAGAGTAACTGTCAGGTGGCCAGACCAACTGAGGGAGCTAAGTCACTCCCAGGGCATCAGAGGGGTGTGTGGGAAGCCCCAGAGCCGGCGTGAATCCAGGCCTGGGAGCCTGCACTGTCCCCTTCCCACTGCGTCTCTGTTCTGGGAGTGCGTCCCAGAGCTGGGGGCGGAGTTGTAGGTGGGGAAGATGGAAAAGCCCTGGAGATGGATGGTGTGATGGCAGCACAACCGTGTGAACGTACTTACCGCCACTGAACTGTTCACCTTAAAATGGTTGAAATGGTGAATTTTATGTGTGTTAGACCAGGGTGACAGACAGATGCTCACGCCTGCCTTCTGGGCCCTCTTGGCCAGCCCTTCCCATCCTGTGCCACCTCTCACCACTTGCTCACAGTCCCAGTGCCCACACCGACCCTCTCTATTCCCTGCCCAACCCCTGGACGGGGACCTCCAGGTACTTCCTTCTTCCTGCCCACTCACCTTGAAGTCGCACACTTTCCTCTCCAACCACCACAGTCCCCAGGCTTCCCGTCAGGCTCAGTCCACAGCAGAGCTCCGGGAAGCCTCCTACCCTGCTCCACCTTGAGACATGCCGTCCCCTCACTCTGAGCCCCTGCGACCCTGCTGCATGGCCTCCTCCGCACCACTGAACGTTTCAACCACGGTTAAGTGTGCAGTTCAGGGGCATTAAGTACATTCATGCTGTTGTAGAGCCGTCACCACCATCGTCTCCAGGACCTTTTTTTATCAGCCCCAAATTGAAACTCTGCTCCCATTAACCAAGAACTTCTCATTCCTTCCTCCCCTAGCCCCTAGAAACTACCGTTTTGTTTTTCTGTCTCTGAATTTGACCACTCTAGGTACCTCAAGTAAGTGGAATCATGTAATATTTGTCTTTTTGTAACTGGATTATTTCACTGGGCATGATGTCCTCAAAGTTCATCCATGTTGTAGCATGTGTCAGAATTTCCTTCCTTTTTTTTTTTTTTTTTTTTTTGAGACAGAGTCTCACTCTGTTGCCCAGGCTAGAGTGAGTGCCGTGGCGTCAGCCTAGCTCACAGCAACCTCAAACTCCTGGGCTCAAGCAATCCTTCTGCCTCAGCCTTCCAAGTGGCTGGGACTACAGGCATGCGCCACCACGCCCAGCTAATTTTTTCTATATGTTTTCAGTTGTCCAATTAATTTCTTTGTATTTTTAGTAGAGACGGGGTCTCACTCTTGCTCAGGCTGGTTTCGAACTCCTGACCTTGAGCAATCCGCCCGCCTCGGCCTCCCAGAGTACTAGGATTACAGGCGTGAGCCACCGCACCCAGCCGAATTTCCTTCCTTTTTAAGGCTGAATAATAT
>CAUYRT010091649.1:0-15651 GCA_963574885.1 Lepilemur ruficaudatus | reverse complement strand
TCCTGCCTCAGCCTCCTGAGTAGCTGGGACTACAGGCATGCGCCACCATGCCCGGCTAATTTTTTACATATATTTTTAGTTGGCCAATTAATTTCTTTCTATTTATAGTAGAGACAGAGTCTCGCTCTTGCTCAGGCTGGTCTTGAACTCCTGACCTTGAGCTATCCACCCGCCTCGGCCTCCCAGAGTGCTAGGATTACAGGCGTGAGCCACCGCGCCTGGCCCTGTCTTTCTTTTTCTTAACCTTTGAAAGAGCACAAGCCACTTACTTTGTAGACACCCCTAAATTGAGGGTTGTTGGGGTTTCCTCATGACTGGATTTGGGCCATGCATTTTTGGCAGGAATATCACAGAAATGTTGTGTCCTCATTGCATCACATGAGCAGTCACATGATGTCACTGTGCCAATATTAGTCATGATAGCTTTGACAACTTGTTTAAAATGAAATTTAACAGGTTTCTGAACCGTAAAGTTCTACTTTACCATTTGAAATTCATAAGTAAATTGTGGGAAGGTATTTTGAGACTGTATAAACACTGGTTCCTCATTTAACTCTCCCCCACTGGTTTTAGCATCTATTCTTGATTTTCTAATTTCATCACTACTTTTATCCATCTAGCAAGCATTTTCCCTCATCTTTGCACTTTTCCATTCTAGAATTTCCATTTATTCATATAGCTTCTATTTCTTTGCTCAGATTCCTGTTTTGCTCACTCATTACAATAATATTGTCCTTTAAGTCCTTGAACATAGTTATAAATGTTATTTTAAAGCCCTTGACCTCTAAATCCAACAGCTGAATCATGTCAGTATCACTTTCTTTTGACCCTCAGTCAAATTTTCTGGTTTCTGTTTATGTCCAGAAATTTTTTATTAGACTGCACATTGTGTATGCTCATTCTAAAGACCCTGGATTCTGTTATGTTCCTCTAAACCACATTGATTTTTGCTCTAGCAATATGTTAACTGAACTCAAATTCCAAACTCTGTCTACCTTGAAGTGAGCAAGAGTAGATGCTACTGAGTCTCCAGTCTTGCAGCTGTTGCTTTTTTGTGAGAAGCATAGGATCTCCTCCAAGCATGTACAGTTCAGTGGTTAACCAAGATTAGGAAGAAGTTAATGCACATATTTTGGGGGTACCCCTTATGTACCCTTGATTTCTGGAATTCTCCCTTCACTTTCCAGCTGCTGCCAACCCCAAATTATACCTGGTGACTTCTCAGGCTAGTAAGGGTGAAAACTTCTCCTTGGGCTCTACTCATGTTCCATGGTGCAGAGCTTGGGAGACCTTAAGGCAAAAAGAAGAATGAATGCAAATAGTATCCAGTGGATTCCCCTCATTCAAGTGTTGCCTCTCCTCCTATTTCTGCCTGCCTGTCGTCATTCTCCAGTGCCTTCAAAGAAGTGACTTTTACATTTTGCCAGACTTTATAATTACTATCTGTGAGAGGGTTAGTCTGGTGCAAGCTTCTCCACCATTACCAAAAGCAGAGCTTCTCTAATCACCTTTTTAAATCTAGACATTCTCATGGTTTCTTGGAGTTTCAGGCTTCCTTTCAGTTCTTTACATGACACTGTAAACTTTCCATCCACCATATTAATCTTTCTATGATATAGAATCTAGCCTTTATTCTTCTACTTATTCTTACCACTCCCCTGAGTGAAGTATCTCTGCATAAATTCTGAAAGCACATTTCTGATGGTTCAAGTTGAAGTCACCTTCTTTAGCAGATGGGGAATCTAATAGGTATTGCAAATCACATAATTGGAGCTGTGCAAACTCGGGTGCTGGAGAAAATGAACATCTCGGAAGGAAATCTTTCTCATCATATAACATGTGCATATTCACTTATGTATAGATAATTTAGGAAACCAGAATCTATATAGCTGCAAGTTTGTATGCCTATGGAGAGTGTTCACTGAACTCTGTGCCCAAGCTTTAAATATACCCAAGATACTCTACCCTGTAAAAGACTCACAAATTTCTAAATAACAGCCCAGATATGCACTGCCTTCTTTTCACACTCCCCTCAAAGTACAATTCACTGCCCCAGTCCTTCCTTGAGACAATGAGCATGTGTATTTAAGTGTCCCCTGCCTGTGTGTACACCACTATGCAGCGCTTTCATTTGTCCTGAGTAACATGCTTCCTGCATCCTCTTCCCTCCCTGGAGCAGGCAGACCTGGGTGCTGAGAGAAACCCCAACCCCCCTGCAACAAAGCTGTTGAGTGAACAATTCTCAAAATTTTGGCAGGAAAGGAGTTGCTTTCTGAGGATAGAATTCTCAGGTATTTCCCAAATCTGAAAAGAAGGAATAAGAAAAGTCTCAGGACTGAACACAGACTGGATGAAACTGGAAAGTTTTTGCTAGAAAGAAATTAGAACTGCTCCTACAAAGAAGCTGAAGTTCCATGAACACTGTTGCCACTCTGCAATTTATTGTCATACTCTACTTGTAACTCTAACCTAACAATGTGTCATCTTTACTTTTCATGTTATTTATTTACAAGTGCATTTTCAGTATCAACCCCTTCATTCATTAATCCTAATGTGGCCTTTTCCAATGTCTACTTACCATTTTAAATACTTACTATAATTTACAGGGCTTTCTTGAACACATCCAAGGTATATTATATGGGGCTAGCTTAATGGAAAGTCTTGTATACCAAAGCAGGGGAAAAAAAACATTTAATTTATGATGGCTTTGAATTTTGATCATAATTTACTCATGGAGACCTAGTCATACAAAGCAATACCAATACCATTTTTCAGAAGCAATCAAAAAATAAAACAATAAATGCTGATCTTATTAGTCTTCTCTGAAAGCTCCAACATATTCCATTCTTGGATTATGCAAATTATACATAACTGCAGAATACTTACATTATTATGATTGCTCTTTAGCTAATTCCATTAACTTATATTTTGGAAGCATTGTAGCCACCAGAAATTCTCAAATTTTTATGTTTCCCTTCTCTCCTTAAGGAAACTGTCAAAAGCTTACCCTGGTTCAAGATTTGAAAACACCAAAAGAGACTTAAGTGGAATTAAGAAAAAAAATCACTCAAAAAATTATACCCAAAGAAGAATCATGTTTTGCAGATCTTTCAAGAGAGCTCCTAATTCTAATCCATAAATCGGAACCTCGTCTAAATTAGGAAAAAACTCTTAAGTATTTGTGCAGAGTAAGTAATACATATAAAACTCCCTTCATGGAAGCCAGGCAGTCTCTGGGAAGACTTCTGCTCTTTCTCCCAACAGGATGAAATGCATCAGTTTTTAGGGCTCACCATAGCATAGGAAGTTCATACATGAAGAGAAGGATACATACATTAAGAAGACAAAGTCCTTGACCCAATGGGCTTAGAGTTGAAAAGAAGAGGAGGCATCTAAGAAAACAAATCAGTCCAGGCAGGAGGAGACGGTGGCAAATGCCTCTGGATGTGCCTCTCCCTGACGGGGCTGTAGAAGCCCAGAGAACCGAGAGTCTCTGTGGACCAAGAAAGGCTTCGAGAGGAGGTTGCATGTGAGCTGGGATTCCCCTAAGAGGGTTGGGTGTTCCCGTCAGAGGGACTCATGTAAACCAAGGACACAATAGGGGACAGACTGAAGGACAGTCCCCAGGGACCACGTAGAGGCTGTGTGAAGGTGAGCAGGTTTTGACAGGGCTACTGGTAGATTTGGGCCCAGTCTACAGGGCATAGCCAGTACTTTAAAAGGTTTAGGTGTCTTTTGGCAACCAGTGAGCACCACCGAGGGTCTGCAGGCTGTCGGAGCTTGAGTGACATGATTTAGGAATGGCCTTGGGTGACGCTGTGGAAATGACTGGCTTGGGGAGAGACCACTGAGTGGGCATTGTGGTCAGTATTCCTCCAAGGGGTATCGAGGGTCTGCATTAGGACAAATCACAGGATTTTAAGACGGGAACAGAGAGGGTGCAAAGAGCCTGGTGAAGCCTTAACAGGGCCGGTGGGAAGAAGGCAGGTGAGTTAAGGATAACAGTGGTTGACAAGCGGGAGGCAGCGCCACCCACAGACGCAGGAGGTCACACAAAGGTGGAGACTGAGGCTGGACTCAAAAAGGGACGTGCAGCGGAGTCGGCGCTCAGCACCAGGAGGAAAAGCACCACTCGGCCTGTAGGGGATCATCCTTATTTGAAGGGAGGGAAGAAAACATGAAGGGAAAGTGGCAGAGGTCACCAGAGAGCCAAGGACAGCCCCAGGGGAACCACTAGTTCCGGGTGTTTACCAGTGAAAGAAGAGAACGCAAAACCAAAATAGGCAACACCGGGACCAGACGCTGCCACAGTGCAGGGGGAGGCAGGGAGTGAGGAGACTGGGGGCTGTGTGTGCCTGAGCCTGCCTGGGCACCTGGGGAAGCCAGGAGCAGACGGTTAAACTCGGAAAAGGAGCCTGGGTGAAGCCTAAGGCAAGGCCCCGACAAGCCAAGGCGGAGCCAGAGCCCAGAGAGAAAAACCAGAGCACCGGCACACTTCAGGAGCAGACCTAACCAAGAAGAGTCTGAAAGCCGAGGAGCCACAGCCAGCGGAGAGCGGTGACCGGGCCCTGCCCAGCAAGCGGGGTCCCCGCAGCCATGCTGCCGTCCAGCCCCCAGCCCAGGGCTGGAAAGGGGCCCCAGGTTCCCGACCTGCAGCCCCTGCGGGTGTAGCAGTGAGCTCTCCAGGCACCTTCTCCCTTTCCCGGGAGAAGGAACAGCTTCTGCTGTCCCTGCAGAAGCTTCAAAACAGCGACCTGAGGTCTGTGCCTGGGGCACTTCGACCCTCTGAGGGCAGGGGTCATGAACTCTCCAGGCCAGACTCAGTGTGTGCCGAGGGCGCCCTCCATGGCTCCAAAGCTGGCAAAACTTCCATGTGCTTGAAAAGTCTCCTTTTCTATGACACATGTAAGAAACTTTTCTTTCATAGCAAACAAATAGGGTTTAACTCTCTATTTCTAAGGGGTGAAAAATGAGATGAGGAAACTAAATTCAAAATCTTTCAGTCTGGTATGACCCCCTAAATACAGCAGGAAGATTCCCCAGTGACATAGGTTACCAGGAAAACCTGGACTTTCTTCCAAAGGACCTATTCTGTAAACAGAAGACCGTGGAACACAGGGGTTCATTTGACTACGGCTCCAAAGAGAGGCCACCGTCTCGTTAATCATCCTGTTCCTCGGCCCATAAATTGTGGGGTCGTCCATCCTCACGCCTCATAATAGGCGTGGGAGGAGCCCAGCTGACATAGAAGGTTGTAGCTCGACATAATAAAAATCACCAAATGGCATTTTTAAACACCTGCATATGGTTATGGTGCTGTGCTAAGTACAACAGCGCAGTGAAGAGTGATCTTTTTAATGCTCCTTCCCCTGCGTGGGTGACAGTGCTTCTCCTAAGTTATCCACGTCCTTGTCTAACCAGAAATGCTTCAGTCAAGAACCAGGGAATGTGCGGGTTTAAGGGAAACGGGACATCTAAACTTGGATAGAAGGAAGGGGCAGGGGAGGAGGATGCGGGCAGGAGGGAGAAACGGGGCTGAGGGCTCTGAGCGGGGCAATCCACACTGAAGATGTTGGGACCTCATTTGGCTTTCCATCCTCTGCTATGTCTTCTTGCCTTTGCAGCCACCGTTGCCTTGGCACCTGCTTCTGGCGGGAGGATGAGGTTGGCTTAGCACACTATGCAGTTTACATTTTCAAAAAGAATTTTCACCAGATGCGTGAAATATGGTAAGGCAAATATTTTGGTAGTATCCTTATCTGTTTGGAATTACACATCTCAAGTCCATGGAACTGTAGATTACCTTCACTTACATCTTTAGCTCCAGTTGACTCATGACGCTGTTTGGAATTAAAACCCAATTTTCCGTCTTTTGTCTGCAGAGAACCGTGCCCACAGAACCGCTCAGAAACAGCAGTCTCCTCCCAGGGGATGGTGCTTAGTATCTGATGGTGCAAGTTCCCCTCTCACTTTGCTCTGGCCTCCTACTACCCTGCCCATTGTAGGAAAGAGAGCTGAGGCATGTCGAGGTGAGGTCGATTGCCCAAGGTCATGTGGCAGGCAATTGGAGCAGCCAGGACCTAAGCCACGTTCACTGTCTCTTGTCCTCCCCTGTCCTCTCCCTGAACTGCAGAAGGGCAGAAAGGAATAGAAAAACCACACCCAAGCTCAGCTATGACGCGGCATAAACTCTAAGCTCTCAGGAAAACTAGAAAATGGTATCCATCTATTTTTGCTCTTGTCCATGACTTTTAAGTTATACTCATTTCATCCATAAAAAAGGAATTACCATGCTTATAGCCTGTAGTGACCTGATTTGCATATGAGCATCATGAAAAGAATGACAGGTTGTTTTCCCCCTCTAAGTCCACGCAGCAGAGAGCAGCTTGGTCCTTCCTGGCATCAGTCTCAACTGTTACAGACATGGCCATCACTTTCTGCTCCCCGCGCTCCACCATCTTCCAGCAGCTGCAAGGTAGGGGGCCTTTGCGAATTGAGAGTCAATTTTTAGTCTGTGGTGTTGGGATTCTTTTTCTTTTCCTCAAATCCTCAACTCTCAGAATTCTAGATGGTGCCCTGCGTGTGCTTCACAGCCATCAGCTCCCGCAACTTGGCCTCTGCTGGGAAACCGGCTCCCCTCCGTCCCTCCACGAAGGTCTCAACACTCCTTTGTCTCTGCACCTCTGCGTGTCCCTTCCCTTTCCTCACCCATGGCCTTGGTGGGACCTGTCCACCACAAGCCTCTGTGGGCCGGGGCGCAGGACTGTGTGTCTCTCTCTTCGCCGGGCGCCTTGCAAAAAGCCACGTGTGCTTCGCGGATGGTGCAGCAAGGATTTGGTGAACACGTGCACAGTAACCACCATTGCCCACTCACCGTGGGCCAGTTATAAAAACGGAGAGATGCGTGAAAGTTTCCACGGGGCTGTGCAACAGCTCTGGGGGGCCACGGCCTGTGTCTGATGGTCTTGGCTAGAGGGCTTCTTCCTACGGTAGATCTAAAGCAACTTCGCTCATTCAGCCGTCCATCCTGCGGGTCTGTGGTGTTCTTCCAGCAGAAGCTCTCTCGCTTTAACAATTAAACAGACAGCCCAGAAAACCTACACGTGGAATTCAGTGAAAGAAATGCTGGACTCCTGTGGGCTGTCTCATCAGGCTAAAGGAATGTTAAGGAAAAGTCTGATGGGGAAACAAGTTTCTGTATCTTGCCTAGGGCCCCCGAGGAATCCTGGAGTCTTTTGTTTCCATTAAAGTGTAGATAGCCTTATTTATTTCGATTCAGGGAGAGAGGGTTTGTTTTTAAATTTCAGAAAAGCATCTTGCCGTCAGACCCAAGGCCTGTGCCGTGGAGCCGCGGTCAAGCCCAGGTGTTATTTTACGAAGGCAGAAGGATCGGGGGTGCACACCCGGCATCTCCAACGGGGGCGGGGGGCAGGAAGGCAGCCCCTTCTTCCTGTCTTGCTCTGCATTGCTTTTTCTTTCTTTCTTCCTTTGTCTTTGCTTCTTATTTTACATTTTACAGGTAAGGGCCTTAAAGGTCTTCAGTCCTAACCAAATGTAACTGATCTTCAGAGAGGTTTTAAAAGCTACTTTTGTGCCTTTTGTATGGAACAGTCACTGGTGGATTTGAAGTCCCTGTAACACTGTATAAATTTCGTCAGTCACCATGCGAGTGGGCAGCAGCGTAGCCGGGAGGACACCAGGCCCGGGGAGTATCTGGACAAACGGGCAGAGGCCCAGCTCAGGGAGCTCGCACATGCAGAGCCCTCCCGGCCCGCCCATCAGCTGATCTCAGTCTCTTCCGTCTTTCCCAGGTTGGAGGTTAACTCGCTGCTGAAGAGATTTCAGCAGCCTGGGAACTTACGGTATTATCTGAATAATCGAAAGGAAAAGAGTTCATCGGCTGGGCCCTGCCTCTGCCATTTCCATCAGCGGCATCCTGTCCAGGTGCTGGGCATGTTCACGCAGCTTCATCTGTCTTTTCATAAGAAAGCCAGTTGATAAACTTATTCACACTCAGGTGGGCTGTTAAACCACAAGACGTTGACAAGAAAAACAACACTTAATAATAAATCACAGGATGGTAAGTGTGTAGCAGCCAGTAGGAAAATCTTTTTGGCTGTGAATAATTCTCATGACTTCATGGATGACAGAGCAGAGATCCCAGTTACTGATGGGCCCGCAAAGCCAGTGCGGGCGTGAGGCTACGAGGAGTAGTAGAACGGGACTCTGCTTTTCCTTCTGGCCGGTGTTCAAGGACCATGTTCCCGATCAGATGTCCAGGTTCATCCTGCTGCAGCCCGTATCGGTATCTCAGTCCTTTTGACGGCCGAACAATATTCCACTACATGGATTTACCGCATTTTGTTTATCGTTTCATTAGCTGATGACACTTGCATCTTTTCTACCTTTTGACTATAGTGAGCCATGCAGCGACGAGCTTTCATACACACGTTTTTGTGTGGAGCCATGTCTGCATTGTTCCCGGCCATATCCCTAGGACTGGAACTGCTGGGTCATGCGGTCACTCTGTTTAGCATTGTGAGGAGCTGCCAGACTGTTCGTTAAAGTGACTGCACCGGCTCAGTCTCCTTGGATTAGAAAAGATGGAGGTTGAGCGTCCAGTCAACACAAAGCCCTGCCGGGGCTGTTCACATAGTGACACAGATGGAACAGCCTTTGCGGGGTCTGTTCGGTCAAAGTCCTGCCTGCCCCCACGCCCTTCTGGCTCAGGAGGAAGCGTCCCAGCCTCCGGCCACTCGCTGTGGATGCTGCTGCTGCCCTCCTGAGCAGCTGTTATCCTGGCCTTTCCTGACCAGTGGCCCCGAGGGTGGTGGTTTGGTGGGACTGCCGGGCCCACCAAGGAGCCCAGCCCTGGCTGTCTGCTCCCAGCTGCAAAACCCCCACTGAGGTCTTTTTGTCTCAACCCCAGTCGCTGTCAAAGACATTCTCAAGTGTAGTCTGGGGACTTTCAGGGGTCCCTGCAATGCTTTCAGGGGTCCACAAGGTCGAAATTACTTGCATGATAAGAACGAGACACTCTATTGTGTGCAGTGAGGTTGTCCAGAGCACACACGACGTTCGATATCTCAGAGGACTACGTGCAGAAGCAGATAAGAAAGCCCAGTTGCCTTTTATTAAGGCCGGAATTACAGAGGTTTGTAAAAATGTGAAGCAGTGACACTCTTCTCACAATTTTATTTTCTTCTGGACATGGAGCTTGACTGGATAAAGGTTCCTCCTATGAGCCTACAACCCTACCCTTGCTGTCCGTGGGAAACTGGGCATCTGGCCTCAGGTTCTTGGGGCACCTTACACCTGTCTCAATATTCCTGCCATGGCCCTCCCCCCACCTGGGGGCTCCACACAAAAGACAGAAAAAGTGGGATGGGGTGTTTGGCTTCTCCTCACCTTCATGGACCACAGAGACCCTGCACAGGTCACTGCCTCAGTCCCCTCTGCTCCTTCCTGTGGTCACCGCAGCAGCCCTGCAAGCAGACCAGGATATCACCATCAGAGCCACAGGAAAACCAGTAGCTCAGAATCATAAGGGGTAAAAGAATTGGTTTGGCATGCCCAAAATACTGTCACTGTGAACTTAATTTTATCCAATGCTTCTCAAATTAATGAAACTCCCTTTCTGAAAAATAGCACATTTAGCACCTCTTGGGGTTCCAGGCTTTCCGCAGAATGCCGTCGGAAGCACTGCCACTAGGAATCACACTTGCTCTTTAGTGACTACAAACTTCAACTATTTCTGGAAGTTCCTCATGGGACCTAAAGCGGAGTTTCATTTTGTACTGTTGTGTTTTATTTAAGTTAGTCACATTTGCAGAAAAATTGCTTCATGGTCAACCCAAATAGAGCAGAAGAATCTTCAAATTCAGATTCTACAGGAAATGTTCTGACGCATTTCACATGTTATGAAGTCCTGAGTACGAGAAAAATCCTGTCTATGCTCTTAGGATTCCCCTTAAGAGAAGCTCACTGGGATTCTTCTAGTTTTCCGACAGAAGTGCTTCTCTCTCACAACCAGCAGTGGAGGTATTTGTGGAAAAGTCATCTTATGGCTCCAGGCAGGGGCCAAGTTTCCTACAACTGGAGGATCCTGAAATTAGGGCCCAGGAAGGCTCCCAATATTTCTACCTGCTCCATCATCTCCAATTTGGATTTATTTTTAATTCCTGGGTAACAGCCCCAACCACTCCCTGCTTCGATATCCAGCAAGCATAGAAGTAAAAGAAGGAACAACCTAGCCCAGCACTCCAGGGATGCTCCAATCACTTACTGCTCAGTCCAGCGAGACGCCCGCCCGGGTTTCACCTGTACAGATGCTTCCTGATAACCCTTCGTAACATCACAACATGATTTAATCAAACAGCTCAGACCTGATTTAAGTGTATTTTATTCTAATCTAATTATTTGGAAATTCTTACTCATCTGTGAATGATTCACAGAGCAGCTCTCTAATTACCAAAGTTGTATGTTGAAGATAATTTGGAATTCAAAACCAGAGAGATTTTGGGAAAAAATGGCAGACTAGAAGCAGCCTGCCGGCACGATGCTCCCAAGAAAAGAAGTGAAAAATGCAGTCAGCTGCCTTTTTGTCAGCTGAGTGGTTCAGTGTATGAACCACTCTTCTCTGAAGCTACGTTGTGAAATCACTGAGAAGCAACATGGGACACTCAGCATTGGGGAAAAGGTGACGGGGCAATATATGTAACAAGACCAAAGAACACGCGGGGAAGGATAGGAGGGTAGAGCACTGGGGCACCGCGCACCCTGCTGCCACTGTGCGAGTTGCGTGAAGGCTCCCTCCCCTGTGCAGAGTCATTGCACCAGGCAGCAGGCGTGGTGGGGATCCCGCAGCTGCCAACACCGTCCTGAGCTCTCCAGTGCATGGCACCAGATCGGTACTGAACCAGGAAGAGAGTGGACTAACTCTCTTCAGGAGGCTTCGCTGGGCTGTACCCCGTCACTGGGAGCCAAGCGCTGCTCCCCTACAGTGCAATGGGATCTGAGCACAGGAATTGACTGGGGCACAGCAGGCTCTGACCTGAGAGGCTATGGGTCACTGCTTTGGAGGGTTCTGGGGAGGGTAGGAAGAACTCCGTGGTCCTTGGGCCACTCGAACCAACCCCTGCCTGCATGACATGGCATCTGTACAGTCCCCAAGGCTGCAGAACAGCCCACGACTTGCTTGATCCTGACTCTGCCCTCTAGGCCCCAATTGCCTCCTACCTACTCAACCCTGATCTCACCCTCCAGGTCAGATGAGCCCCTCCGCCTGCATGGCCCTGCTCCCAGCTCTGAGACCCTGCTCAAAAGCTCTGCCACAGGCTCCTCCCTATTCGCCGTTCTGAGGCTTGTACATCAGAGCCCAAGGCTCTGCCTCTGTGTCTCCAGAGCTCCTACCAGGCCCACAATACCACCTCCAGATTCTAGCCCTGCGCCTGGGCCTACCCCAGAGCCTCCACCACTACCATATGGCCAGAGGAACTGCTCCAAAGTCCAATGCACCACTAGGGACTCCCCAACCTCTAGCCACCGGCACACTGAGACCTGGTTTCAGCAAACACCCACAGCCCGGGAATGCATAACAACTGTCTAGATAGCCTTACCCAGCTGTTACTGTTACCCCTCAGGGAGACCTGGGTAGAGCAATCCCCACAATACCAGCTTCAGTGAAGAGAGTGTCACTCAGCTCCCAACTCAAACATCCAACTTTCCGGTGAACAACCCAAGCCCAACACAAACAGCATTCAGCACAGGCTTGAGCAGAGGCAGTCACAGACAAGCAGAACAAATCAGAACAGCTGCATTACAGGCTTCTAGGGCACACACCCTTTCTCTGCCACTTCAACATTCCAGAGTAGGGGAAAAAAGTGCCATCTAGGGACCTCCCCTTCTTTTACTCAAGCAGAGGAGTTCCCAGCAAGGAACAGGTGCCCTGCAAACCTATTAGCCCTGAGTTGGGAAAAGAGGTTTCAGATGAGAAGAAACTAGCAAAAGAACCCAGGCAACATGAAAAATCAAAACAGATTGATGCCCCAAGGTATCACAATGGAGCTACAGCAGCGAACTCCAACTACAAGGAAATTGTCAAAATGACAGAAATGGAATTCAGAATATGGGTGGCAAATAAGATGAATGGAATTGAAGAGAAAGTTGAAAACTGACAAAAAGAAGCCAACAAAATATTTCAGAAAATTAATGAAAAAGTTACTAAAAATAAGGAAGGATATAATAGAAATTAAAGAAATGAAAGAGTCATTTAGGGAATTTCAAAACACAGCAGAAAGTTTCAGCAACAGATTAAACCAAGGAGAAGAAAGAATCTCAGGGCTTGAAGGCAAAGCTCATGAGCTAACCCAGTCATTTAAAGAAGCAGAAAGGAGAACAAAAAAGTCAGAGCAATCACTTAGAAAGATATGGGACTATGTGAAGCAAACTAACATACAAATCATAAGTATCCCTCAGGAAGAAGAAGATAGAGGTAAAATCATGAAAAATCTATTAGAGGGAATTATTGAGGAAAATTTCTCCGGTGTCACCACAGATCCAGATCCAGACATCCAGATACAAAATGGACATTGAACTCTGGGAAGAGTCATAGCAATTAGGACATCTCCAAGACACATAGTGATCAACCTGGCCAAAGTCAAAATGAAGAAGAAAAGTCTACAAACAGCTAGATGTAAGCAACAACTGACCTACAAAGGAAAACCCATCAGGCTAACAGCAGACTTCTCAGAGGAAAACTTACAAGCCAGAAGGGAATGGATCCCCATCTTCAATCTTCTTAAACAGAACAACTGCAAGCCTAGACTTTTGTATCCTGAAAGACTAAGTTTCACAATTGAGGGACAAATTAAGTCTTTTCCAGACAAGAAAACATTGAAGGAATTTTTCATGACCAGATCTGCCCTGCAGGAAATACTACATTATACTAATACATGTTTCAGCACAGTAGATATCCACCAATGTAAAATCACCCAAAATAGCCAAAGCTCACAATTCCTATAAAACAATAGCATAATAAGAAAAACAATGCAGCAAAGTACCTACCCATTATCATGATCAGACTAACATCACACATATCAATTCTATCTCTTAACATTAATGGCTTGAATGTGCCACTCAAAAGACATAGGCTGGCTAAATGGATAAAAAACACAACCTAAGTATCTGCTGCCTCCAGGAGAAACATATAATCCACAAGGATGCAAACAGGCTCAAAGTGAAAGGATGGTAAAAAATATTCCATGCAAATAGAAACCAAAAGAGAGCAAGTGTAGCCGTTCTCATATCAGACAAAATTGACTTTAAATCAACAATGGTAAAGAAAGACAAAGATCGTCATTATATAATGGCAAAGGGAACAATTCAACAAAAAGACATAATCCTAAATATATATGCACCTAACACAAGAACTCTCAGATACATAAAACAAATTCTACCAGAGCTAAACAAGGAAATAAATAATAGCTGGGAACTTCAACACTCTACTATCAGAGCTGGAGAGATGAAAGAAAAAGAAAGAAAGAAAGAGAGAAAGAGAGAAAGAGAGAAAGAGAGAGAGAAAGAAAGAAAGAAAGAAAGAAAGAAAGAAAGAAAGAAAGAAAGAAAGAAAGAAAGAAAGAAAGAAAGAAAGAAAGAAAGAAAACAGGAAGGAAGGAAGGAAAGAAGGAAGGGAGGGAGGAAAGAAAGAAAGAAAGAAGGAAAGAAAAAGACTGGACATAAATGGGACCCGAGAAAAAGGGAACTAACAGATATTTACAGAACATTCTACCCCAAAACTACTGAATATATATTCAGCTGATAGGCACATGGGACATTGCCCAAGATTGAACATATCTTGGGCCACAAAACATATCTCAACAAATTTTTAAAAATTAAAATCATACCATATACCTTCTCAGACCGTAGTGGATTAAAACTAGAAATCAATTCTAAGTGTAGCACTCAATTCTACACAAAGTCATGGAAATTAAACAACCTGCTACTGAACTATTATTGGGTCAATAATGAAATTAAGATGGAAATCAAAAGATTCCTTGAACTAAATGACAAAGGAGACATAAGCTATTAAAATCCTTGGGATGCAGCAAAAGCATACCTAAAGGGAAAATTCATAACCTTAAATGGCCACATCCAAAAGTTAAGAGATCACAGATTAACAGCTCAAGGAACTAGAAAAGGAAGAGCAAACCAAACCCAAAGCCAGAAGAGGAAAACAAATAACAAAGGTCAGAGTAGAATTATACAAAACAAAAATATAGGAAAACAAAACAAAACAAAAATATAAAAGGTCAGTAAAACAAAAAGTTGGTTCTGGGTGAGAAGATAAACAACATTGATAGACATCTTGCTGGATTAACCAAGAATAAGAGAGAAAGGACCTGAATAAGCTCAGTTAAAAAGGAAAAAGGAAATATCACAACTGATAGCACAGAAATGAAAATCATAATCCATAAATACCATGAAAATCTCTATGTACATAAACTAGAAAATATAGATGAAATGGACAAATTCCTGGAAACACACAACTTTCCAAGACTCAATCAGGAAGAAATAGAACTCCTGAACAGACGAATAACGAGCAAAGAGATTGAAACAGAAATAAAAAAAAATCTTCTAATAAAAAAAAAAACCCTGGACCAGATGGCTTAGCAGCCAGATTTTACCAGGACCTGATTTCTGAATAGGATACAAGAACACTCAAAGCAGGATATTTTCTCAGTGCACTTTGAAAAGGGATCATGGTGGCCCCAGAAGGGGAGTGGCTTGTGTATGTGTGTGTATACATGAGGTTGAGTGTCCAAAGGGCTTTGTAAGCAGTAAGGCAATCTCTAGTTGCAGTTGCTAAGTACCATTCCCCACTAAAAGGAGCCAGGCTTCTTGGGAAAATGGTTGATTTCATGTCTGGGATAAGAAATGTACAAAATGAGACTGAGGCCTATCATACCAGAGAGGGGTTGAACAACCCAATCAAACTATATCAAACTACTAGGATCATGTCAACAGGACTTAGGCTTTGAGTTAAAGAGGTTCTTACTGACAAAGATGGGATGACTTGTTTATCAATTATAATGACTGCAGTAGATTAAAGCTTATCAAATATATTTCAAATCCAGGAATTCATAATGACACTAAAAACACAAAAGCAGTCACTACATTTCAGTCTTTGTAAAACTCTGTGGAATAAAAGGCCTGGTTTCTTCAAAATGCAAATTACAAGTGGAAAAAGAAGAAAGGAAAGGAAGAGGAACCTATGATATATAATAAATTTAAAAGACATTTAAAAGTAATTGTAATACTTAGACCACATTGGGATTCTGATTTGAACAAACATCAACTGTTTAAAAAAATGTATGAGCCAGTTGGGGAAATTTGATCACTGACTGGATATTTGATTATATTAAGGAATTATTAATATTTTAGATGTGATCATGGCATTGTAGTTGTTTTTTTATAGTAGACTTTCTCTTTTAGAGATCCATACTGAATTTTATATGAAATAATAGGACTGGGATTTGCTTCAAAAGAGTTCTGTGGCAGGGATTTGGATGAAAAAAGAATGGCTATGAGTTAGCAATTATTGTTTCTGGGTACTAAATACGTGTGGATTTATTATTAATATGATTTCTTTAC
>CAUYRT010091648.1:0-41168 GCA_963574885.1 Lepilemur ruficaudatus | reverse complement strand
GCAATCCCATTACTGGGCATCTATCGAAAAGAACAAAAGACACTCTATAAAAACGACGTCTGCATTCGAATGTTTATAGCAGCACAATTCACAATTGCAAAGATGTGGAAACAACCCAAGTGCCCATCAATACATGAGTGGATTAATAAAATGTGGTATATGTATACCACAGAGTACTATTCAGCTACAACAAACAATGGTGATCTAGCACCTCTTGTATTATCCTGGATAGAGCTGGAACCCATTCTACTAAGTGAAGTATCCCAAGAATGGAAAAATAAGCACCACATGTACTCACCAGCAAATTGGTTTTAACTGATCAACACCTAAGTGGACATATAGGAACAACATTCATCGGGTGGGTGTCGGGCAGATGGGAGTGGGGAGGAGGTGATGGGTATATACATATATCATGAGTGCGATGCGCACCGCCTTGGGAATGGACATGCTTGAAGCTCTGACTCAGGGGGTGGGGGGCAAGGACAATATACATATACACAACCTAAACATTTGTACCCCCATAATGTGCTGAAACAAAAAAAGATAATAAAAACAAATAAAAAATAACCAAATATCTTTTCCACTAGAGTGAATTGAAAGATAATCACTTTATAAGCATTTGTCACTATACATATATCTCTTCCTTAATGACATACATTAAAATGTTTATAACACTTCCTAATGCAGAGAAAATTCTAAGAAATCAAGGTTCAATTTATCTTAAAGCTGACACATATTCTAAGTTATTATCGGCTAACTGTTGAGAACAAGTTCCTCATTTATTTTCTTGTGCCAAGCCACACAGCAGTTTATACTGAAGGTCACAGAATATAGCAGAATTGGTGTGAAAAAAAATAAAAGCAATGCACTTGAAGACTGTCATGCCAAATTAATAGACCAATACCTAGTTTTCTTTTAGTAATGCTAATCTTAAAACATTCTACAAAATGTGCCAAAAGATCCAATTCTTCTTGATGTATAATTCAAATCACAATAGTACATCTCCTGTTGATTGCAAAACTAATAAGCTGTGGTGTTATTGTACTTATGCAGATTGCATCGAGTCTGAGCCACAAAAATAGTGAAGCTCAAATTAAATTTTCTGTTCAAATTATGTGAAAGGTTAAGACTACAAACACAAAAGCTGCAAGGTGATTAATATAATGCACATCTTATTTACAGTAAAAGAAATGTTGCAAATATAAAATAAATTCTTCATCCCAGTATATTCAATTTTCCATCTATATCCCTCTGTGTCTTGAGTTTCAATAAAAGTTAGGCTACTGCTACCTCAAAGAAATATTCACATCAAAATTGAGAACAGCTAAAGTTATAGTGTTGGCTTTATTATAGAAATACCTAAAACTTTAAAAATTAAAACATTTTCATTCAATATCAAATTGCCATTTTCCACATTAACAGAATTTACATTAACCCAACTCATGCTGTGCCATAATATCAAATGGCTCATTTTCCTTCATAGTCTAGAGTTGCACATCTTCTTCAATTTCTGAAATTAATTCATTTTTCCAATTCATCATAAAATCTTTCCATATTATAAGCCATCAGCTGTATTTTCTGCCCTTTTATTTAGAGGAAATCTTTGGGAGCACTATAATGAATAGCACTTTCAAAAGTCATTTTTTTATGTTGATAGTGTCCATACACTTCAAAGAGCATGGAGGTACAATGTAAATTTTATCTAGGATAAAATAAGTTGATGGGCCAATGACTAGGGCTCTTAGAAAATCATCTGATTCAATATCCTCAGTATACATATGCAGAAATGAGGTCAAGAGAAATGTAATGACTTGCCTAAGATCCACACAACTTGTTAGAGGAAGAAGTAGAGTTAGAATTCATGTTTTTACTACCAAATAATTCACACACTATGAAATGCTACCATTTATTGATCATTTCCAAGATATGGAAACAGTATCTGTACCCAAAGCTGTGTGCTCAAGGCAAAGTGTTATTGCAGGGAGTATCAAAAGAGCAGTGTTTTTAGAATATAATTTTGGGAAATTCCAACTTAGACATATCAGATGTAATTTACTGCCTCATGTACACACTAACTGACGAGGGCAGAATAAAAGAAGAGTAAATTTTAAAAATTAAAATTTTGCTTTGGCTGGTCTCAAAAAATGTCTATTAAAAATGGTAATGAGTAATTTAGCTTTTTTATGAGGAGAAAGAGAATGTAATTACTCATTTTCACTAAAAATTTAAGGCAGAAATTTCCATCTCACAATTTAACCTTAATGTTATAAATGGTTCAAAACCATACAAAGCAAATGTAGCCAATCATAATAATTCTTTTCCCAGAGACAATTAAGAGAAGAAAAACTCTGAGGTGTACACAACTGGATACCTTAGACAAAATGACTTACATGATTGCATTATTTTGTCATCTGTTTTTCTCCAGACAATCTGACCTCACTAATCACATTGTCCAACTGTTCTAATGGCACAAATGTTAATTTCAAATCCCTCTGGGTTAGTTTGGGTATTAAAGAGAAAATATGTATTTATTTTTACTTTAAAGTATTACAGGGGTACAAAAATTTCTGGCTACATGAATTTCTTTTGCCTGGCTTCAGTCAAGGATAAAAGTGTGCCTGTCACCCAGACAGTGTTCATTGTCACTAGTCATTAGGAAGGTTTTCACCCACTCCCTCCCCTGCTGGTATCCCTGCTTGATGTCCATTGAGTTTTACTTTCCTATATGCATATTTTTTCTCATCTCGTAAGTTCCAATTTAATAGTGAGTACCTGTGGTGTTTGTTTTTCCATTCTTTAGATACGTCTCTTAGGATAAGGGTCTCCAGTTCCTTCCAAATTGTTGCAAAAGGCATTAAGTCATCATTCTTCATGGCTAAGTACTATTCCATGGTACACATATACCACATTTTGTTAGTCCACTCATAAATTGACGGACATTTGGGTGATTCCACATTTGTAATTATGAATTGTGCTGCAACAAACATTTCAGTGCAGGTGTCTTTTTGGTAAAATGACTTATTTTCCTTTAGGTAAATACCCAGTAGTGGGATTGCTGTATCAAATGGAAGGTCAACTTTTAGTTATTTGAGGAATCTCTATACTGTCTTTCAGAGAGGTTATACTAATCTGAAGTCTCACCAACAGTGCATAAGCATTCCTTTCTCTCTGTATCCACACAAGCATGTATTATTTTTCAAATCTTTAACAAAGGTCATTCTGACTGGGATAAACTGATATCACATTGTGGTTTTGATTTGCATTTCCCTGATGATTAGTGACATTGAGCAATTTCTCATATGTTTATTGGCCATTTGTCTATCTTATTTATTTATTTATTTATTTATTTCAGCATATGGGGGTACAAATGTTTAGGTTACATATGCTTCCCTTGCCCCCCATTTCTCTATCTTCTTTTGAGAACCTTCTGTTCATATCTCTTCCCCATTTTTTAATGGGGTTGTTTGAGTTTTTTGTTGCTGATTTGCTTGGGTTCCTTATAGATTCTAGTTATTAGTCTTTTATTGGTTGTATAGATTGTGAATATTTTCTCCCATTCTGTAGGTTGTCTATTTGCTCTGTTGATTATTTTCTTAGCTGTGCAGAAGCTTTTTAATTTAATCAAGTCCCATTTATTTATTTTTGTTGTTGCTATGATTGCCATTGTGGTCTTCTTCATAAATTCTTTGCCTAGGCGAATATCTAGAAGAGTTTTCCAACATTTTTTCTAGAATTCTTATGGTTTCATGCCTTACATTTAGGTCCTTAATTCGTTTTGAATTAATTTTCATGAGTGGTGAGAGATGTAGATGCTATACCATTCTTCTGCATGTGGCTATCCAATTTTCCCAGCAACATTTATTGAACAAGGATTTTTTCCCCAGTGTATATTGTTGTCTACTTTATCAATAATCAGTTGGTTGTATATGGATGGTTTTAGATATGGGTTTTCTGTTCTGTTCCATTGGTGAGAGATGTAGATGCTATACCATTCTTCTGCATGTGGCTATCCAATTTTCCCAGCAACATTTATTGAATAAGGATTTTTTTCCCCAGTGTATGTTGTTGTCTACTTTATCAATGATCAGTTGGTTGTATATGGATGGTTTTAGATATCGGTTTTCTGTTCTGTTCCATTGGTCTATGTCTCCGTTTTTGTGCCAATACTATGGTGTTATTGTTATCATAGCCTGGCAGCATAGTTTGAAGTCTGTTAATATGATGCCTCTCAATGTGTTCCTTTTGCTTAAGATTGCTCTGGGTCTTCAGGCTCTTTTCTGGTTCCAAACAAAGCGTAGAATTATTTCTTCTTGATCTGTGAAATATGATGCTTGTATTTTGATGAGGATTCTATTGAATCTGTAAATCACTTTAGGAAGTATGCACATTTTAACAATGTTGATTTTATCAATCCATCAGCATGATACGTTTATTCCACTTGTTTGTATCATCAGTTATTTCTTTCTTCAGTGTTTTGTAGTTCTTTTTGTAGAGATCTTTCACCTTCTTGATTGAGTATATTCCTAGGCATTTTATTTTCTTTGCAGGTATTGTAAATAGCATTAAGTTTTTGATTTGACTCTCAGCTTGATTGTTATTGGTATATAGGAATGCTACTGCTTTGTGTACATTGATTTTGTAACCTGAGATTTTGCTGGATTTATCAATTCCAGGAGTCTCTTGAAGGAATCTTTGGGGTTTTCTAGACATAAGATCATAATGACAGCAAAAAGTGATAATTTGACCTCATTGTTCCAAATTTGGATGCCCTTTATTTCTTTCTCTTGCCTGATTGCTCTGGCTGGACTTCCAGCACTATGTTGAATAGAAATGGTGACAGTGGGCATATTTTTCACTGTCTTTCTCCAGTTCTTAGTGGGAATGTCTCCAGCTTTACTCCATTCAGTATGATGCTGGCTGTGGGTTTGCCATATATGGCTTTTATAATTTTGAGATATGTTTCTTCTATGCCTTGTTTGTTGAGGGGCTTTATTAGGAAAGGTTGTTGACTTGTCAAATGTTTTTTCTACATCTATTGAGATGATCATATGATCTTTGTTTTTACTTCTATTTATGTGATGAATCACATTTATTGATTTACATATGTTGTACCATTATTGCACCCTTGGGATAAAGCCCATATGGTCAGGGTGGATTATATTTTTGATATCCTGTTTAATTTAGTTTGTCACTATTTAATTCAGGATGTTTGTAGCCATATTCATATGGAATATTGGTCTATACTTTTCTTTTTTTTCTCGTATCCTTTCCTGGCTTTGGTATTAAGGTGATATTGGCTTTGTAGAATGAATTAGGGAGGATTTCCTCCTTCTCAATGTTATAGAGTTATTTCTGCAGAATAAGTATAGTTCTCCAAAAGCAATGCTCTATTAATTTCACTTTAAAATTCTCTACCGAATGAGAAAAATAGTGAAGTTCACTTATTGACAGTAATTTTTCTCTTATTGCTTCAATTTAGAGAGAAGCATCTGGATGGACAGCTTATAAAATTCCAAATAATTTGATTGTCTCATAATATACATATTAATATTTATATATCACATATTCTTGTAGATAAAATATTTGAACGAGAAAGTATGGTGTTGGAAGTGTAATCTGACTTGATAATTCTCTTTACGGATATGTTTTCATATTTTCATATGCTATGTTAATGCCTGCTAAAGTTGTGATTTCTTATAATCACAGTGAAATGATGCCAGTTTAATGGTAGTACCATGCTAGCAGTTTGAAAGGATTGGAAGCTTGATTTAATTTCTATATTTTATATTCTGTCTCTAATATATATTTTATTGGGACTTTTGTGACAGAATGAACACAAATTTTGGCAGAAATTTTCACTCTTAAAACAACTAATTATTAATATGTTGTATTTTAACATTTGGGAAAAGAATGAACTTTGAAATGATAGGCCACATCTAAAAACAATAGTCCCAAGACAGTGTTATTCTTTTAAGTATTTAGGACATAATATTAAAGAAAAAATAAGTGTATATGACCACCTATTTTTCCATTATGACAAAAGAATGAAATAAAACCCAAATCCATGTTTGCTTGATATTGAATGAACTATGATTATTTTTTAGTTTAGATCTAGATTATTTTAAAATTTAGTATTTAATGGCAGCATTCATACATAATTGCTACCCACAGAATTATTTAGTTTTACATTTCAAATATCAATAGATAAACCTGACATATGGGAATCTGGCTATAGATTTTAGGAATAAATAAGAAGAGACATTTTCCATGTGGTGAAACATATTGGGTATCTACTGTGGAGAACCAATCTTCTTAGATGATATGTTGATAAATATTTTATGTCAGCAAAGAACAAAGCATAAAAGGCAGTGCCACAAATATGAAGAGGAAATGAAAAGCAGGAACAAGCTATTTCAAATTGAATTAAATAAAAGCTTATATGTACAGGAAGAGGAGCAGGAGTATGAGGGACTCATTTTATCAGTGTGACAGATTAACTCACTGCACAAGACATGTTAAAAGGTTTTTTGAATAAACCAAATGCTGTCTGCCTTAGAAATCATCTGTGCTTCATTATTAGATGACACAGATTCAAGGTAATGGCTCTTTGGATACTCAAAATATAAATATTACATTTTGAGTATTTATAAAAGGAGAACATACCACTAAGAGATGAAATATTGCCTAAGTTCTACTTTTTACATAACAAGAAAGGAAATATAAATCTTTAATACGCTATAAATTTGATTCTGCATTTGCTTGAACTCCTAAGTATTAATCTCTTCCTTTACTTCCTTAGTTTCTTCAAATATAAAATGATGATATTTTTGCTAGTCAGGTTGGGGAATCCATATAGAAATTAGTTCAAATATGCAGATGAACTTAAGAGAATTTAAACTATGACCAACCAAGACATTTACTGAAAATGTATGCCAGTCCTGTCCAGTGCCCTAATGCTCATTGCACTCAGATGAAACATTCTGACTTCGGGATGTGTCCCCTGATCCCTAAGTAGCAATATTTTCATATTTTGTTTCAATCTTAGTACAATATGTATCTTGCAATGAAGTAGTAAGTGTTCATTTATTTTACATGGTCACAAGTCACTGAAAAACTTCCCCAAGTGATTCTATATTTTTTAAATAGAATTAAGTTCAAGTCTACGTGTACTTTTGTTTGTGAAAATTGAAGGACATTTTTAATAATTGACTTAAGTTCCCATTTTTAAGAATTGACTTAAGTTCCCAAAACTCAATGTGAGTTGAGTAAATGAAAACATGTTGAATGTTTGAGGGTCAATATGCCACAATTACCCTGTGACATTAATTCCCGCTCAGTGAAAAGGAACAAAACCAAAACTAAGGGTCAAAGGAAAAAGTCTTTAATGCATGCCCACTTCTAACCTATTTCTCTTCCTTGTAAGACAAATTTTCTAAATGGCTTTTTTGTCAGACTTTCCTGCAACCCATTTATTTTATAATGACATCATTACTTTGGTCTGCCAAGCCATGAATTCTCTACCAATAAGAGCTTGTTGGACGCTGTACTGTTCATGTCTTCTAAAGTTAAAAGAAGAAAAAATACTTTTGCTAACTATGTCTTGTTTGGGTAGAATTCCCAAATCTAAAACACCAAAAGAAAACATTTTTGACATTCATTGAACCAAACCATCCTTATTGGTTACTTATTGTGTTTCAGGTCTTATTATGTACCAAGATCACTGTGGTGAATAAAGGACATGTTCCTAGACCCCACTTAGCACTATATTATGGATAGATAGATATAGACATAGAAGCAGATATATGGACTTATAGATATGAAGGCATGCTAATTTACATTCCTCTATTTAGCAATTTTGAACAGTCTTGTCATTGTGTCATTACTATTCTGTTCAAATGGTTTACCTTCAGTGAATCATTTCTTTAAAATCAGCAGATGAGGTGGCATTTTCCTATAGGTGATTGATCCAAGCTAATTATCTCTATACAAGTCCAGATACAGATTATGGAACATCAGCCCAGTGGAACTATTACTGATATTTTATATTTTAGAATATGATCAAACAGTTTACTTACACACACACACACACACACACACACACACACACACAAAGCAATTAAGTAAATTTGTCATTGAAAATGTCATTAATATAACAAGGGTCAAAAGACCATACAAATTTCACCTGATTTGCAGATATCTACAATCACTTTATAAGTCCTAACTTTAAGAATGTAAATATTTTAAACACTATTACAAATGGAAGAAATGCCTTCTTTGGTTTTCAAAAGACAAATAGATCATAGACTGTCTCAGTAGAAAGAATTATTTTTCAAAATTTATTAGATAATAGAGAAAAGGCTAAAACACAACACTATACAGTACCATAAAATAGAAAAAGAATTTCATTCTGCTCCCCAAATAGTTAGAGAGAATTCCATTTATATAGCTTTTGAATTTGATAGCATGTTTTGTATTTTTAGTTATTTAAGTGGATTTAAGGAGTACAAGTGATATTTTGTTGCATGACTGAATTGCATAGCAGAGAAGTCAAATATTTTAATATACCTCTCATTTGAATAGTGTACATTATACCAAATTGGTAGTTTTTCATCCAACACCTCCCTAACATCTTCCTCCTTCTGAGTCCCCAAGGTCCATTAAGTCACCTTGTATGGCCATGCATACCCATTGCTTAGCTCTCACTTGTAAGTGAGAATATGTGATATTTGGTTTTTGGTTCCTGGTTTAATTCATTCAGAATAATGGCCTCCAGTTCCATCCAAGTTGCTACAAAAGACATTATTTCATTCTTTTTGATGCCTGAGTAGTATTTAATGGTATATATATGCACCACATTTTCTTTACCCACTCATCCACTGGTGGGTACTTAAGTTGGTTCCATATCTTTGCAATTGTGAATTATGCTACCATAAACACATAGGTGTAGGTAGCTTTTATAAAATGACTTCTTCTCCTTTGGATAGATTCCCAGTACTGAGGTTGCTGGATTGAATGGCAGATTTACTTTAAGTTTCTGAGAAATCTCCATACTATTTTCCATAGAGGTTGTACTAACATTCCCGTCAACAGTGTATAAGCATTCTCTTTTTACCACATGTGCACCAGCATCTATTGTTTTTTGACTTTATGATAATGGCCATCTGACAGGGTTAAGGTGGTATCTCACTATGATTTTAATTTGCATTTCCCCAATGATTACTGATGTTGAGCATTTTTTCATATGTTTGTTGGCCATTGCTTCTCTTGGGTTGAAAAACATCTGTTTATATCTTTTGCTCACTTGTTAATGGGATTAATTTATTTTTATTGCTGATTTGTTTGAGTTCCATATATTGTATTAATAGATTCTGGTTATTAGGTCTTTTTCAGATATATAGCTTGTGAATATTTTCTCCCATTCTGCAGGTTGTCTATTTACTTTGTTTATTACATCTTTTTTATTATACAGTAGTTTTTTCTGATTCATATTATTTTCTTTTTTCTCTTTTTTAAAATTTATTCCAGCATATTACAGGGGTACAAATGTTTAGGTTACATATATTGCCCTTGCCCCACCCAAGTCAGAACTTCAAGCACGTCCATCCCCCAGCTGGTGCACATTGCACCCATTAGGTGTAAATATACCCACCCCCTTCTCCCTCCTCCCACCTGCCCAAAACCCAATGAATGTTACTACTACATGTACACATAAGTGTTGATCAGTTAATACCAATTTGATAGTAAGTAAAAGTTGTGCTTGTTTTTCATTCTTTTGATACTTCACTTAGTAGAATGGGCTCTAGTTCTATCCAGGATAATACAAGAGGTGCTAGATCACCATTGATTTTTGTGGCTGAGTATAACTCCATGGTATACATATACTGCATTTTATTAATCCACTCATGTATTGATGGGCACTTGGGTTGTACGGAATGTTTATTATATCTTTTGCTGCGCAGAAGCTCTTTAAGTTCCATTTATTTTTGTTTTTGTTGTATTCGCTATTGGGGTCTTATTCATAAATTCTTTACCTGGGCCAATATCAGGGATAGTTTTTCCAAAGTTTTCTTCTAATATTTTTACAGTTTCAGGTCTTACATTTAAGTCTTTAATCCATTTTGAGTTTATTTTTTATGTGATGAGAGATAGGGATCCAGTTTCATTGTTCAGCATGAAGCTATCCAATTTTCCCAGCACCATTTATTGAATAGGGTGTCTTTTGTCTAGTGTATTCTTTTGTCTGTGATAGCATTTTTTAAGTGTTGTGATTTGCCTACAAATTAGAAAGATAACTGACAGTTTTCAAATCTCTATCATTACATTGCTAACTTGGTATGTAGCTTCCACTGACTTATGCACTTTGCAATGTCAGTGCATGTTTATATTTCATATATTTAAGACAGGAATTCAATTCACCTTTTTATATCTTTATAAAGTGATATTAATTAGGATCAAATTCAGAATAGATACTTATGACTATAATATTTTCTATACTCTTCTATATTGCCATTCTATGTGATGTAGGGGTTCAAAGGAAATATTTATCGTAGGGTAAAATAACAAAATAAGCCACATCATTAGTTCACATTGACTTAGCAATCAAGGAAGTCACTTGGTGTACATCATTAATGTATAATCCCAAATTAATATTTAATAGTGCATAAATTGTATCATTACCGGTCACATTTATAAGAAAGATTTCAGAGAGGAACTTGTCTACCTCAAACATATAAATATTGACATATCCATAAAAAGGCAACATAATTATAATTCTACATGGGTCATTGACTAAGTATGTAAGGAAACTTTTAGAGAGGGGCAGAGGAGAATATAACAAAAACAAGAGTATAGAAGTTAAAGAAGACATAAATACCCTGAGTGTTGTATCATATTTAATATTAAGTAATAATATATATACTATTATATATGTAATTTTTCTTCTGTTTTTAGATCATCTGAGGTTTCCACCATAGTGCTCAAATATCATTTCTATACTAATGCTTCAGGATGGGTTCATCTTCTTTCTTAAAGGGAGTTCAAAGTTCTTTTTACTCTTACAGGAAGTTTTCATTGTAGATGGTAGAGAACTCAGAAAATGAGTAGTTAAACTTGCTTAATTTTACAAAGCCAATGATATTTGGATTCAGACCATGTGGCTCTTATGACTATGTTTTTTTCTTTTGATAAATATTTTGCTTTGATAAATGAGTCTATACATGAATAAATACAGAAAGCATTTATCTTAGATATAATATATGTATATCTATCTCTATCATCTATCCAATGTATCTACCCACATCCATGTACAGATAATATTAAATACAACAAAATTTACACATTCATATGTACTAAAATATTACTTCTAACAGTTCTTCAGTTTTCATATGAGTTCTATGAATACTCTCAGATTAATAAAAATATTATGACATAATTCACAAATGAAAGTTTAATCTCTGTTTGAATAATTACCAATCACCTTCCTGTTTCCTACATTTTGATCATTAAAAATTATTGAATTTAGCCTAAGAAGAATTTGAAATGACTAAAGGAAAACTTTCATTTCTATCTATCTACTAAAGTATTTTGTGATCATCAAACAAATACTGTTAAATTCATCGACTACAAAGTAGAATGCCAGAAGTCCGTGGATCTTTACTAAATCAGTTTCCATTAATCAGTTTTCTTTGCTTGTCTTAGCATGAAGCCTTTTTCTGTGTTACATTCAGCCTAAGGAAGTTTTGAGAATTTGCCTACTTAGCAAACACATTTTCTTCCCCTGTGACAAAAATAATTGATGGAATCAAAGATAAAACTTTACTTTTGCTCTCACCAGAACTCATGGAGAATGACTCGAAGATATTTTAAATTTTTCCACTTAAATCAGTGGTTCTCCAATTTGCTTACACATAGAATCAACTGAATAACTTTACAGAAATATAATTGCCAGGCTCCACTCCCAGAGTGAATGATCATATTGGTGGGACATGGCATTAATATGTGTTTTTGCCTTTTTTATTGTGGCAAAATATACATAACATAAAGTTTACTGAATCACAATCTGCATTTTAATAAGATCCCAGAGATGATGAATCTGCACACAAAATTTCAGGTGTACCTATTTTAATTATTTTTAATAATCAAGCCTATTTACTTCTTTTATTCAAAAATCTGTGTCCATTTTGTATTATATAGAATAAGATGCATACCATAACCAAGTCCCTTTTTGCACCCTTCCTTTTGCTCTCCCTTTGCTGCAACAATGGCTCTGGTCGTTATCCGTGGCATATGTACCATGCTCTGTAAACCTATATCTTGCTCTTGCCCTATAATCCTATCTTTCTCTCCTCAATAAACCTCATTTTCCTGCTTGACTAAAAAAAAAATAATTGTGTCCGTGATTTAAGGCTGGTGCTGCTGCCATGTCAGTTAACTATGAAGGTTAACTAGAAACTTGTTGAGATAATTAGAATGATCAAAAATTCAGTTTAGATTTATAAATAGAGTGCTAAGTTGTAGTGAAATTTTCCATAATTGGATGTGCTACTCTGACATAGCAAATGCCTCTCTATCGATAAATTGAAAACTTTTTCAATAGACCTCTACTTAACCAACTCATTAGATTAAACAAAGCTCATTATTCTCACAGTGAATAAAACATATTGACTTGTTGACCTCAGTAAGCTGTATTTCCTGAGCTACTATGCTACTTTACAGTATGCCTACTCACTTTTGCTGACAAAATAAATTTTATGCTTAGGAAAAGTCAGGTGTGTATTCATGGATATGGTTATATCAGCTGCACTTGCTATGGCAATTATTTAATTTATTCAAAATTTTTTGTGAGCCAATGAAATATGAATATACAATAAATAATTGCTTCAAACAAGATGAAATCAAACTTTTCAGAAAACTTGTAAAGGGCAAGGTGATGCAAAGACATCATAGAATTATGTCTGAGCAAGAGAACTACAGAAGATTCAGGAGAACTATCATATAAATCTAGAAACATTTCATGCCTAAAAGCTTTTCAAGAGTGTTTAAATGCACACTCCATCTTATGGGAACCAAAACTGGAAATAACAGGCCATGTATTTTGGGTGTGGTTTGTGTAATAAAGATGGTGTGTGGTGCTAATCAGTTAACATACATCCAGAGGAAAGGCAAAGGCTCCACATTAAATAATGGAAGATAAATGTACACTTCTCATTTTTGTACACTTTGTTTCATGTATTTATGTGTCATATATATCATATACAAGGTATGTATAATTTTTTTAATGATTTACCTCTTTATCTTATTTCTTTGATGAACCATCCCATTATTTGTTCTGACTGTATGTGTTAAAAGGAAACCTATTGAAATTGAGTGGGGTTATACGCTTATGGATAAAACCTTGATGTTCTATAACCTTCTAACCAAAGATACATCAGTCTTGTGAGTAAAATTTACCTCCAATATCTGGTCTCTGAGGATACAATTTTCGTGTATATTTATGAGTGCATATTTGTATGAGGAAAATTTTCCCAATGATTTGGGATAGATACACTCAAATAGAGTTTATCTTTGCCAATTCATAAACTCTATAATAAATATTATTTTATCCAATATGATATGAAATGTTAATTTTTAAAATTCACAATGTTTTATTCCAAATATTTTAAAGGAAAACATTAAATGCACTAATATTTGTTACACATACCATGTGTCCAAGCTGTCTTTTGGCATACATTTTATCCTTTCAACAACTCTCTGACATAAATATTTGCATTCCTGTTTAATAGATGAGGAGACTGAGGTTCATATAGAAAGGTAAGGGACAGAGCTGATTTAAACAAGAAGTTCTGACCCTAGAGCTTTTTGTGTGCTTACCTACCACATGACAATCACCCTCCAGAAGGTTCTCTGGCAGAATGGGCAGAGCACAAGGTAAACTGAGCTCTCATGTAAGATTCAAACACAATTTTTAGACTATAAGTTTCAATCCATGCTCTATCATTATATTTTTGTGTAAATTTGTGCAAGCAGTCTATCCTTCTTCAGCTTCAATTTCCACATCTGTAAAATAGTGTATTTGTGTATATTATTCTAAATGTGTACTTGAGCATTGAGAGATTTTTTACATGCTCATATCAGAGGCTAAATTTTGAAATAGTGTGACTAGAAATCCAGTTTCTCTTTACCTCTTGATGTTTCTTAGTCTTTCACTGTTGATGAGAATGAATAGCCACCCAAGGACAGTATAGAGACAAGCAAAAACTATTCAATTTAATAGTTTAGTAAAATCTATAGTAGAGAAGATTGAACCTACTGTATAAGAAGTTAAATTGAAAGTGTTTACTTTTAAAATATCTGCTTTGCCCTGATTCTGTTTAGTTGATTCTGATTTTTTGTTCATACAGTCTACACAAAAAATTCATAAGGAAAATGCTACAGTATTTGCTAAGATTTGTCTACACCTTACTTGTAGGTTAATGTTTGTAGTCCATCAAGAATGAGCAAAAAAAATTCACACTGTGCCTATGTTGATCTTTCTGTTCTCAACCAATTTAAGAGCTGACTAATGTGAAGCATTTATTTGTTAAGGTTGGCAAATAGAAGTAATGACTTATGTTTCATTTGAAGAAGAGTTTAGAAAAGCCTTATCTGCTACATCACATTTAAGTAGTGCCTATCTGAGGAATGTCAAAGCCATCTGCAAAAGAGGAGATTTACTTATGTGAATAATTCTAAAAAGATATGAAAATCTGCTGCTATATATTTTTTAAAGTACTGTTTTTGCCAGCTAATGAACAATAACATTTAGGCTATAAGAAGTTACAAAAACTATCAAAATTACTTAAGCCAATACTATATACACTATGCAGAAACAAAATTTTCAAATACAATTGTATTTAAGCAGTTAAATTTGCTTAAATTAACTGCTTAAATTGAATTTAAGCAGTCAAATTCCTCCTCGCCCGTCTCCCTGGCCAAACACACATATTTTTTTGTGACAGATATGCTCATTCTCTTTTGTTCTCATTTTAAAAGTAAAAATTGCATATGATAAATTCAAGGCAATGTTATATAATATTCTAGATTGTACATACTCCCTCCTGAGTCTATTTAATCTGACAAGAAATACATTATTTGCACACTGCATAGAAAAGAGGCTGCAATTGATCTAGAGTCGTTTAAATAGTGGTTGATATTCAGGAAGATAAAATTATTCTTCCATGTACTTTCTTTTGTTAATTATGCTTCATGATGACTTGAAGATTAAAATCTAAGTGTTACTAAGTAATAATAAGGAATTTAAAATCTGGTCTGGCTTTGGTGAAATACTGAGCTACGACAAAAAAAAGATAATATGAGGTTAAATTAAGAACTTCACTTAAGTTGAAGGCATTTGATATTTAATAACATGTTTTACCCTTTCAGGATTATCACGGAATCAAAGAGTAGGAACAAAAGAATAATTTTCCTAATCCAGTCTGCTTCTTCATTGCAAGACAGAATTTTAGTCATTTGTGACAGTGCTTCAAATTCTACTCTAAATTATATTCAAGAGAGATGACGCTATAATTTCTCAAAGTTTTTTGTACTGGTCTGTCTTACTATAAAGAAACAATTTCTTAGAGCTAGCATAATCTCTAATTATAATTTAATTCAACTTCCTCTCCTACATTTAGTGAAAATAAAGAACACTTGATCTTTAAATGCTCTAGTTTCAATAAATACTTACAATATTGAAAATAGTTTTTAAAAAGGCAAAAGATTTATACGATTTGAAGAGAAATCAGAGTATGAAAACAATTTTTAAATCACTTTTCTGTCTTTCCTTCTCTGGATTCCTTTAAACTTTTCTCGTGAGTTATTTTTTCTCACTAGTTGTTTTCTTGATCTCCTCTGAATATTAGCTTTTGGTGTTTTTTTTTTTTAACAGTTTATGATGCCAAAAACTCTAATAGCCTCGTGATAAAGGATGATGTCAAAGTTTTTCTGTTTCCCATAGACTGTTATTTATAAGATTTATACTTTTCTAACTTGATCCAAGGTATATCCCACTTCTTGTTGCAAATTGAATTTTGGGCATCATTCAAATCTATGTTTAAATTGACAATCATTTTTCCTAAAAAAATTGTTCATTTTATCACATAATGAAATAGAAATTAGATTTTTTATACAATTAGTGGATCAGAAAATCACATTAGTTGCTGTCTCTTATACTGTGCTTAAAAATAAAAATTCCCTGAATTGCATCATATCTAACTTCAACTGTTTCTTTTGTTATGTAAGTTTCTGAATAGTCAGTAAGTTAAAGACACCTTTAGTGATAAGTACTTTGAATAACTCTATCCAAGATGTGAATATTATATCTTTAATTTTAGTATTCTCTAAAATGTCACCTAGTAAATCTACCACTAAAAATCAATTCCTTTAGAATGCATATTATCCAACTTTATAAAGTGGCTTCCAAGCAATTCTTTCATTGAAACACCTTGAAGTGAAAGCTCAGAATCATTCCCAATGTGAATTATTGAAATCCATGTCAGAATTAATTTGTATTTTGTATCATCATTTTTCAAGCAAGTTGTGATACTTAAAAATATAAGATCTCACAAATTATAAGAGATCTTTGGAAGAATGGTTTATAAAAGAAAAATTAATCTTTAACATTTAATATTAAAAATGAGAGGGTATTAAATGGATTTGTATTACCGTATGTAATTATTTTTTAAAAAACAGTTATCTTTACATCGTTTAGTCTTTCCCTTTTAGTTATGATGTCTTCGCATTTATTGAAGTCTTTAGCACTCCATAAGGCTTACAGTGTTAAGTCATATGTGTTTCATGTTAAGATAATTTCCTCTTTCAAGTTCCCCCCACCTTACTGGTATTAAAAGAATTTAAAAAAAAATGAGACTTGCACTAAAGAATCAAAAGGGGAAAAGCATGTTAGCACTGTATAATAAAAGAGAATGAAATTATTTTTTTAAAAAAACTAGCTATCACAGTATTGTGATTGAGTATAATTATCAAGTAGAAATGGCTCTGAAAGGGAAATTTATGCTACATACTCATGTGTAGTATCCTGTAATTTACAAGATCTTTTGGCTTATTATTTTTAAAAAGTCTTCAGTCTTTCTGGATTGTGAGTGTAGTGTTCTATTGGTGATCATTTTTGCTTAACATGTCTCTAATGCATACACAGATGCAAGAAAAAAAAAAAAAAAAGGAGGGGAAGGAAGGAGGGAAGCAAAGAGCTGAAATTTCCAAGTTGGTATCTCTTTACATACCTAAACTTGGACTCTGAAGAGATTCACAAAATGTTTGAAATTATTCAAAGAGTGATCAGTGAAATAGCATGTGTCTTTAAATTTAGATAAGCAAAACCTTTTTAGCAAGTTTTTATTTTTAAACTCTAGCATTTTTTAAATAGTTTCCCAGATATATGCTTCTAAACTATGATGGCTTTTATACTACATGTAAACTGACTTGATCCACAGCCATACAGAAAAGATGCATTTTTGGTCATCAGATGTGATTCAGTCCATCATTGTGATTCAGTCCATTATCTGGCCATACTCTTAAAAGGTTAGGCCACATATTATTGTCCCTTTAAACTCTGGCCTCCTACTTCAAAATAATAGAAGTGGCCACAGTCCAAGGTGATTGCTAGGACAATACACAAGCTAAATTGGTTTTATTATTGCAGCCCACTTGATATTATTCCCTTCAAAAGTATGATCCCAGAGACACTCCTCTTTCTTTCTTCATTTTTATGACAGTTCATAATCTCAATTTAATGCCATAAATGCCATTAATCCCCAATAGCACCTAAGAAGCCCGTATGAATTTTGGGCTGATATGCATAGCCTGATATTCATTGAAAGGTCAGGTGTCTCCTGTGTGTTTTTCTATCACAAAAGTATTAAAAATCTCATGCCCGTCTACTTGTAGTGTCATGACATATTAAGTCCAAGTGTATCAAGTTTACCCTATAGAAGAGGAGAAATCTTTTTCTTACTCATCCGAAGTTTATGGCTGAGGCACATATAACAAAAGACTAATAAGAGAATAGCATACAAATTTATTTAATAAAAGTTTTATGCGACATGGGAACCTTTATAAGGAAATGAAGACCCATAGAAACAGGTAAACTTGTATATTTTGATACTTATGTTTGATGAAGAATGGACAATCATGGAGAAACATGATTGGACAAAGGGGATAGATCTAATGGTAATAAATTAGAGGAAAGTTAGCAAGTCATGTTTGTTCAGGTTCTTTTCTGTGACGCTTCATCTTCAGAAATACGGATGTTATTTTCCTCTGGGTATAAGGAGGATAATTCTCTAATGAGTGTCTTAGGCCCTGCTTCAGGGAAAGGTTGGAAAACCTTTCCCAGTTTTATGGCCTGCTTCAGGGAACAAGGGGGGAGGGGAGGAGGTGAGAACAACCTTCCTGCTTCTGCTGTTTTCTCAAATCCCTTCAGTTTAAAATATTCAATATGCCAAGGTACCATATTTTGGAGTAGAATGTCCTTCATCAACCCCAAAGAATATTTGATATGTAATTCACCTTTAAAAATTCAATATGGCAAAATCATCAATCCCCTTAACAATAACTGCATTAGCTGAAAGTAACAGCACTTCGGTACAGTTTTTAAGATACTGTGTATCATACGTTTTTTAAAGTATGTATTTAGTAGCATACGTGCAATTTTTAAGGCAATGATTTTTAAGGTTGTGATTTGACTAATTTTGTCTTTAGAGTAGAATTATGGAAAGGACCATGTGTAGACTAGGTTGCTTGACTGAGTATGAAGACGGAATATATGACTCTAAATTTACTTACAACACCAAATTTCTATAGACGCTAACATGTTGACTTTTGCTTATGCATGTCTCACTACCTATCAGATTAAGTTCAAACCATACAGGGCACTATTCATGGTGGCACCCAATTTTCTATGAAATCTATCTTTCATTACTTACCAGTAGTTCCCTTATTGTTTCCAATACACTTAAATCATACTACCATACAACCTGTTACCTATACCTGTAATTTATATCTTTTTCATCCTTCTTTCTGTAAGCTAAACTTCAATTAAAGCTTAGAACAGGGTCCTTTTCCACTTATAAGATCTTTCAGATCTTTCTAATTTCTCTCTTATAGGAATCTCTTAAGAGAGAAATATATATTACATAGCACCTACGAAAAATTCTTTACGTGTTCCAGGATTTCTGTTTTCATTTAAAACTGTGGGCCATTCCATGTGAGAAATCTTCTCTTCTGCTTCTTTAAAAGATTTAAAGGCAATAATAGCATAGTGCCAGAACACATGCTACATTTAATAGAAACCAGTGAAATTAATTAATCAGCAGATGCTCAATTTAAAGAGAGAAGGGAGGGCACACATGGACAATTAACAAATTGATTATAGTCATATTTATACCTGTATTATAAGGTCAATTATGTTTTTAAGTAAGGCGATTTATCCTTAATTATCAGTATCTGACTTTCCAAACTTACTTTCACCTTTCAAATACATTTTGCTTTTCTTAGTAGCAATTCACTGAAGCTTAGATTACAAAATTTTACTGGCACCCCTAGAAAAGGTATGAAATTTTACAAAAATCATTATATGATTATCTTTAATTAGAATTATGAACAGAATCTTGACTTACTGTTTTGCTAGCTACTGATTCCTACTATTGATGTTAACCTTCAGCCATAATATAAAACATATATATACCCACTATATTTGCCTCTTTTTGTTTTTAAATGTCATGTATGTATTTTAGGTTACTTGGTGCCTCATTTATAAGGGCATTATAAATTTTTCAAAGTCCATCTTCGAAATCTAAAGGCTCTCATCTAAAACCTCATATTTTCAGCCCATACTGCATACTTATTGGTAACAATGGTCAAGTGGTTAATTTTACTCAACACTTTTTTTTTTTGAGGTGGGCTGGCTTTGCACTCAATCTCATGTGCACATACTCTATGCAAGTTAAATGTAACTGTGGGTCCTAAATGTTAATATATTAACAACCTGAATAAAACACTTGCCAACACATATCACCCCATTTGATGATTTCCCTCTTCTCAATCAGAAAAATGTCAGGTAACAAGTTTAGGATCAAATTATTTTACACTTAAAAAGAGAAGATATAAAGTTTCAAGTCTCAGTCATTTTAACCAGATCCAATGACTTCAACATTATTTTTTAATAGGTAAACAGTTGATGCCTCCCTCAGAGACTAAAAGTTCACAGTATTCAGATTTTGTTTGTTAAAAATACCTACATTGGGATAGCTGGGTCATATGGTAGCTCCATTTCTAGTTTTCTTGAGGAACCACTATACCATTCTCCTAGTGATTGAACTAACTTACATTCTCACCAACAATGTACGAGGGTTCCCCTTTCTCCATATCCTCATCAGCATTTATTATTATGTGTCTTTTTGATGAAAGCCATTTTAACTGGGGTGAGATATCTCATTGTAGTTTTGATTTACAATTCTCTGATGACTAATGATGTTGAACATTTTTTCACATACATGTTGGCCATTTGTATATCTTCTTTTGAGAAATGTCTATTCCAATCCTTTGCCCATTTTAAATTGGACTATTTGACTTATTTCTGTTGAATTTTTGGAGACCCTTATACATTCTAGTTATTAATCCCTTGTCAGATGGGTAGTTTACAAATATTCTCTCCCATTCTGTAGGTTGTCTGTTCACTTCGTTGATAGTTTCCTTTGCTGTGCAGAAACATTTTAGCTTGAAGTGATTCTCTTTGTCCAATTTTGCTTTGGTTGCCTGTGCTTTGGTGCTTATTCAAGAAACCATTGCCCAGACCAATGTCCTGAAGCATATCCCCAACCTTTTCTTTAGTACTTTCATACTTTCAGGTCTTAGATTTAAGTATGGGTATATATCCAAATGAGGGGAAATCAGCATGTGGAAAAGATATTTGCACTCCCATGTTTACTGCAGCACTGTTCACAATAGCTAAGATATGGAATCAACCTCAGTATTTATCAACAGATGAATGGATAAACAAATTGTGGTACATATACAATGAAGTATTTTACAGCCACAAGAATGAAATTCTGCCATTTGCAACAATATGGATGGAACTGTAGAACATTATGTTAAGTGAAATAAGCCAAGCACAGAAAGACAAATCTCACATGTTCTTACTCATATGTGGGAGCTAAATATTAATATTAAAAAAATTGATCTCATGGAGACAGAAAGTAGAATGATGGTTACCAGAGGTTTGGAAGGCTAGCAGAAAGGGAGGATAAGGTGGGGATGGCTAATTGGTGCAAAAATATAGTTAGATAAAATGAACAATATTTGACAGCAACACAAAATGACTATAATCAACACTAAGTTAGTGTATACTTTAAAATAACTAAAAGAGTGGAATTGGAATGTTCCTAATACAAAGAAATGATAAATGCCTGAGATGATGCATACCTCAATTACCCTGAATTAATTCACATCGTATGTCAATATTGAAACATCACATGTACCCTATCAAGATCTACAACTATTATATACTAATAATTAAAAATAAAAATACTTTTTAATTAAAAAATGTCTACATATAGCCTCTTCATACTCATAGGTAGGCAATAATAAATGTGCCAAGATGAATTTTGAAAAAAAATCAGTGAATATACCTGGTGCCTCTTGAGTTGTCCTATGATGAGATACTACTATGAAGGGCCACAGTGGACAAACACACTGTTGCTGCTAGCTTCTAAGTTGGTCAACATTGATACATTGTTGATTTTTTATAATTATGGAAGAAGATAAAAGATTACACTTAGTGTTTATACTTTAACTCCCTGGATAGTGTACTCACAAGTCTGTGGAAGCAAGGTGATTGACTGTAAGATATAACCATATATACGTACTGGATATTTAATCAGGAGAAAAGATCTTATGTATATTTCTAGTTTCTGGAACTATTAATTTTTGTCCAACTCTTTTTAAAACACATTAAATTCATATTTTGTAAAGGGCAGTTTTCAACTATATTTATTACTCTACTGGACAATATGTCAGCTATATCTCTATTATAGTTTCTATTATTTTTTTGCTCATTTGTTTAAAATTTATACGTTTCCTGTCATTCAGCTTTCTTCATGCAGATTTCATCTGAGTTAACATTGGAGGTTTTCTTTTTGCACTGCTTTAAATTACCTACAATTTAAAATTTCAAACAGCTTTACTTCTTTGATGTAAAGAAGTAAAAAATTAACTGATATTGTTAATTGTTTTCAAATTGTTGAAGACCCTTTAATTTTGCCTCCAAGTGAGCATCTAAGTTACTTTCACTCTGAATTAATGAATTTTCATGTAAGTCTTAACTGATGGTGATTTTTTTCCTAAATTGACACTAACCCATCAAAAAATAAGGAAATTTAAGTTTTGAGTAAGAATGTACACCATTACTTAATGTATCCATTAAGTGAATATGTGTTTTTAAAAATTCACTCTACTTTTTTACCATTTAAATTTCCTTCACTGGGGTAAAGATATATTTAACATACTCTGCTAACTACTGATACTTATGTTGTCTTTTTTTTCCCTTAAGCTATGCAAATTAAAAAAGTAGTGTCATCTAATTATGAAATCTCACTATGATTTTTAAAAAAATATGTGTTGTAGTTATGAAATGTGGTTCATTCATGTTCTTTCATTCAGCTTCTTTTTGTTAAACCAAGTGAAGCAGCATACAGGTGAATGGCAAGTCTTTACACATCATGGCATGAATATATAAATAGAAAAATAGATTAGATACAGAAAAGATAGATAAACTTTAGGTTAAAATACATCTAGAAGAATCCTTTCCTTATGCAGTGTGATCTTAGCAAAGGAAAAAAAAAAACATAATTTAACAGATTCTCCTTGGATCCCAAACATGAAGCAAACTCTAGGCAAAATGAGTTTGTTTGGGGTATTCTCTGGCTTCCAGGAAACTTTCTGTGTATTCAGAGCCTTTTCTCCCTGTTTTACTACAACTGACATCACTAATGCTATTGATCATGAAAAGACTTGTACATGTTAAGTTGACTTACATTCCTAAGTCCTGATATATAAACAAAACCAAAGACAAAAATAATGCTAATAATTACTGCGCAGCTAAAGAGTTTCAAGCACTGTTCTAGGAGCTTTCATACATTATGTCATTTGATCTGCATATCTACCCTCTGAGGTAGGTAGGCATCATTATATCCATTTTACAGCAAAAACAGGATTCACTTTCAAGACTGATTCCAAAACTCATGTTCCCTTCACTATTCTACACTGAAGATCATATTTGGAATCAATTACAAATTTCTATAACACTGATATTTTGGCAATACTCTGGACTCTACTCTTAACATAGATGCTCTCAAAGTATAAAATCTAAGTAAAAAGAAGAGGGCATATAGGACATCTTCCAGCTGCTGTGCATCTCCTTCATATGGTCATAAGGCTTCATGTTAATCATGCTAAAGGGTGAGTGTTCGACAGTGTGAATATAGGCCTCTAAAAATATGCCTCAAAAATATAGGAGCAATGAAGAAAGAAGATTGAATATTATTCATTGTTATATTACTATAAATAATAAGTATTATTTATATGCTGACTAGTAATTTCCTCACTATTTTTGTTTGCTTTGTCAGGCCAAGTGCAGGAAGGAGATATTGAAGGTTTAAAACAGGAAATGATTTATAAAACTTTGTTCAAATAAGTTTGTTGTTGGCTTATAGTCCCTAGTAGCAATTATGATGAAAGTTTTTTAAAAACAAAGAAACAAAAAGCAAAACAAACAACAAAAACACCACGAAAAATCCCTCCCTCATGATTTCCTACTGAGGAAATTAAGGTAGTTCATTTATTGTCTATTCTTTATTAAACTAAACTACATTTGCCATGTCCAAATCCATATTAATAATTTACAATATGCTTGGGAGTAATACAACATAGCTTATTATATCTCAATCAAAATTGTGTTGAAGATGACTTAATTCAAAACTAAGTTTTAATTGACTTAAAGCATAAAAGATGAAAAATATAAATTTTGAAATCTTATGAAAGTTTGCTCATCAGGTTTTCCTGTGGATTTCCCTAACGATTCAGAGCTATAATTAGAAAACTTCATAGCCAGTAGTAATAGAACTGTAATGATTATGTCAATATAGTGAGTAGTTATTTTTGTTAAATAATTATAACTTTACTTAGCTATTATATTTCTGAATAAATAAATATCTACCTCTCCCTTTTTTAACATGGGGTGTCCATAATAATCACAGGCCTTTTATGGCAAAATTTCATTAGCAACTGTTTTTCATGCATATTCTACAAGTATTTATTCCCTCCTACTTGACATAAAGCACTAAAATATCTACCAAGGGAAATGCAGAAAAATATGGAAAAGAAAGTATTTTGAGCTATATTACTTTTATTAACCCATCTGATAGAATTTTTCAATTCTGAAGAAGTGATTTTGATGTCATTTGTATCTAGTAATATTGCATCCTGGGGAATAAAACTTCAAAATGGAAAACTGTCTTTAAATATCCTTTTTAAAGTAGAGTTGGATGTGCGACATCATATTTTTAAAATCTTTTAAACCAATCTAAATGCTATTTCTTTTGAAAGCTTTCACTATAAATTACAGCCGGCTATAGTAAAAACTAGTTACAAAAACTTCAAGAGAATGATGCCACATTATTTGCAATCAAACAAAATTTCAAAAATGACAATACAACTTTCAGACCCTGAAATGAATACTAAGAAAGATGAAAAAATGAAAACAAGAGGAAGAAGAATCCTTGAATAAAAGTTCAAAGTGACCCTTAACTATGATAAAATGATCAATTCATTATTAATCTTCAAAGGATGCTTTTATTCATATTTGTTGGGTGGGGCATTCCTTAGCCAATCAAATGTTAATAAAATGTATTGTTAAACCATTTGCTCATTTATATTAAAATTTGTTAAAAATCTAATTAATCACTAGGTTAATGAAAGTTTAATTGCAGAGTTAGAAATAGTATTTACTTTATAGTATTTTTAATGGAAATTTAAAAAATATTTAGGATTCCAATGTTAGCTAAATTGTCAGAGGAGTAAAAAACAGATAGACATAGGCTAATTAATTTCCATATAGGTGATACACAAAGAGATAATTCAGTTTTTAGCAATATGCAGCTTCCCAAATGCTTACCTTGACTTTATATTGTAAGGTAATGATTTTCAAGTCAAGAGGAGACAGAAAGATTGGTAATTTTTTCCCACACAATGTGAAGATAATGTGATTAAGATTACTGAGTGTTTTATTAATACATATTATACATATCTTAGACATGATAGACAATAATAGCTTGATGATAATGCCTCCTATCTTTCCCTGCCCCCCAAAAACATATATGTATACACCTTTAGGTTCTGTACATTTCCAAATACTTTGGTTACTTGTAACTACATTCTTTTCCCCTTACCTCCTTATGGGTGTTAGTAAACCTGTCAAAAACAGAGATTGAATTCTCTTTTAAGTCTTAAACTAAGGTGAAATTCTGTTAAATTCTTAATATTTCCCTTGCATCATACTGCTAATTCAATGAGAGTATAATTATCATTTAGGAAAAAAATTGCCCCCTTTTAAAGTACAATTATCTAACGGTCAGGTATCATGAATGGAAAGTTCCTGTTTACAAACAAATTTTATAAATGCATTACTACTACCACACAAAATATCAACATATTTGCTTCACAAATAGGGAGACTCAGAGTTATAGGTATTAAAGAAAATATGGAGAAAATTTATCGTTTGCAATTACAACCTGAAAGAAACTGATAGAAATCCTACACTTTCAATTTTATTTCTAAAAGACAATATTATTATATATTATTACATATAATAAAGTTGAGGTTGGCTTTTTATTACATTAAAAAAGAAAAGAAATAATGTATCATGCAGGTAAATCTACACTTTTTAAACTCAGTAGACTAAGTACAAGGGAATTCATTTTAGCTTGCACATAATAATTTAAGCACTAATTTCTATCAGCAATGAGATTTCAAAGTCAGGTTTTGAGAATAAAAAGGTGTATTATCTTAATAGTTAGCACTATAAATCATATGCTATCACACATTACAGATGAATGCAAACAAAGTTGTAAACCTGACTTATTTTGATTTAAGATATCTCAGCCTTAGACATAATTAGTGTAAAAACATTGACATTTTCAAAGAAAACGAACACTCTAAAGTATAATGAACAAAAGGCTCAATTGACATTGGAAAATTGAAATTTTAGTCAAACAACTGTGCCAAACTGAATAAACATGTAATCAATTGCCATGGGAAATTATATAGTATTAATTCTTAACTGTTATTTTTTATATTTAATACTTTTCTCCTGAATCTTATTTGCCATTTTCTCCACCCTACAGATAAAAATAGAGCACAAAAGTTCAAAAACAGAATCAGAACAGAAATATTATGCATATTAGGATGAACTGTCACAAAATTTCACAAGAAAGCCTAAAATCTGGCAGAATGCCATTTAGAAGATATTTTCACAATGGCTGAAATCCTGAAGATGCTTGTAGTACAATAGGCTCAAGTGTATTAATTTTAACCCTGGGAGGCAGTCATTGATAACTGTTCTCCAAAGACATTAAAGCAGATGGTAAGTCTCATATTCTCATATGAAGCATACGTTATGCTTCTAAACAGAAACTCCTAAAACTTGAGTTCTTTCTCTCGTTTAACAATATAATGGAAGTCTGAAAACTTTCTGTGGTGGAAGAAAAGTTATCAATTACTTCTCATTCTTTCTTCCACATCAACAAACTTGAGCATGCTATTATCTGTCAGCCAGGCTCACTAGCCAGTGATTCCCATCAAGGTTATGCACTGAACCATTAGGGCTTCAGAGAATCTGGGCAATGAGCAGGTATAATTTGTAAGAGTCCATCAGTTATCATATGTGCCCCCTACAGGAACATCCCCACCCATTCACCCTCCTTTAAAATCACTCATCTCTTTTCCTCCTATAAGACATAGAATACTACACCAAAGGGCCCGAATACAAAAAGCATTTGAAACACTACCTAACCTAATTTTTGATTAGCCAAGTGTAGATTATTCTTTCAAAAGTTCACTAATTCCCTGACTTTGGCTTTCAAAAATGGCCTATTTAATTCCTAAAGGGTGTATATGGCAGATACCACTAAAAGACAATAAAGCAATCTGTGACATTGATGATCAGACTGCTAGCTGCAACATCTGTGCTATCTGATCAGGGTGATTCTGTAGGAGGGTCTCTGCCTTCCTAGGGTTGACAGACTTCTCAAGCTGTTTCTTTTTTATATGGTGATTGATATTATAACAACTGTTTCTTGCAGGTCTTAGTTTGCTTCCTATGCCCTAGGAGTTTCTTTTCAAATACTGTAGGATTTCTCATTGGTCAGTGTAAGCTTTATCACATAGGTAAAAGGGGAAAACCATATAACATTCTGAATTACCTTCTCCTAAATACATGCAAAAAGCTATTTGTGCTAGTTCAAATCACTGATCATTGCCAAGAAAATTATTTATTATTTTCCATCTAAGTTAACATCTTTATTTTCATTGTAAAATGCAGGACCAAAAAAACCCAGCTTTCAGGCACTTAGAATTAATTTGGTCACACCCAGGCATCACATCTCCTGCAGGATACATTCAATTCAGTACCTTGGATACAGTGGTATGGGGGCCTTACGCAGTGTTATCCCCTCTTGCCTTATTGCAGACCAGAGTATATGAGTCCATCTGCTCCAGATTCACCTTACCATATGTGTTATGAAAGCTCTTCTGCCTCAGAAGAGAGGGTGAAACTATAAATACCCAGGTGCCTTGACAGCTGTGGTACAAGCTGGATTTATTTAGTTCATGTTAATTATACCATTAAAGAAGCTAAAAGGCTAAATTTTCAAATGGCACAACAGTACCAGTATGATCACTGAAAGAAAATATATAAGTAAATGTATGAGAGTTTGCAATACTGAAAAAAAGAAAGAAAATAAGAAAAAGAAATGCCATGTTAATAAACTTAGATGAAAAAAAGATCATGGTGTGCCAGGCTTTCAACCTCATGTCCTATCTGTAGGTGGGAAGGGCCGTACCATAACGTGTTGTAAAAGAGTTTGCCCTGGAACATCAAAGGCACAGAAAGAAATAAAGAGGGACAGGGGAAAAGGGCAACTATGAAAACAAGTATAATACTTTTGCCTACATGCTCCTGCCTTCCTCCATTATCTCCAAACAGGAAAGTGGGGAAGGGAAGATTTCATTTTCCCCTGGGTGGGCTGGAAAAGAGAATAACTCACAGCAGGACAAACTGAAGGAAAAGCACAGGAATGTGTACAAAGCAATCCACATCATTCAGCCAGTTACGGACACAGATGTACAAGTCCATTCATTCTAATAAAGGCTATCAGTTCCCAGAGAAAAATCATTGCCATTGTCTTTATATTCTACAAGAGTTTCATTATTAATCTGAATGTAGCACCTGCAAGAGATGCTGCTGTATCATTTGTATACTTGTATGAGAAATTATAATGACATCAGTAAATGCTCATTTGAGGCTCAGAAATAAAATTTGCCGTATCACTTTTAGTCAAACTCATTTCAATAATACAGTTAATCTAATAGCAAGCTCAATTCAATTACAATTATTAGAAGAATTAGATTTCTTAAGATGGAATATAGACACATTTGAAAAGTCTCAAAGCAAAGATAATATTAATATTGCTTTAGATTATGTATCATCTTTTTATTTATTGATGGTATCACCAACTGAATTGTAAGTGTACCAGCACTGTAATATTTCATAGGTTCAACTTGTGGCTAATTTCTGAAACAGTGACAATTAATATGTTTATGAGCTTTCAGACAGATCTTTTTCCAATGGGAGAGTGTTATTAATGGTAATAATATAAATAATAATAACAAAATAATTAACACTTGTGAGTACTTAACACTAGACCAGGCATACCATTTATAGCTAGCAAAAGCTTTATAAAATAGACATTATCATTATCCCTATTTTCTAGATTAGCAAAGTGAGTATCAGAGGTGTTAAATCATTTGCAAACTTAAAAAAACTGGTAACTATGAAAAGTGGAGTTCAAAACCATGCCTGTCGGCACTCATAAACCACTAACTTTGGGGAAAAGAGAAATATCAGAACATGACTGATCATGAAATAAATCCTTAGGGTTACTATAATTTCTTTCTGTCCCAGGATATATGGGCTATTATATTCTATGAAATATTAGAGGTTATTTTTAAACTGCAAAGAATTTAAAGCCTCAAAGCTTTTAGGATTATGACTTTCAAATGGCTTTAGGGATGTATGTGTATATTTCTGCGCACGTGTACATGCACAAAGGGAAGAATTATAGGGGAGAGTACTAAAATAATTCTTCTTGTTTCTCAATCTTCTCCCACTTCATTAACACTTGTCTTCCTTTCTTAAAGGAGAGGAATAATTTAAAAAATAAAAGCTAAAAGGGAGCAGAGAGAAAAGAAGGAAAGAAGAAAATTAGAAAGGCAAATAGTGAAGGAGCGGAGAGAAAAAAGAAGAGAAGGTAACGTTTTCCTAATATGTTTCAATTGCTTCTCCAACGTGATTCTGAACAGTAAAATAACAAGAGTACTGAAAAGTACAGAATACCAAACATTTTCTACATTAGCTGTCTTACCTTGGGCAAATCATTACATACACTGTAACTAAATTTATATATCTAAATGTATATAAACGCAGGACTAGATCACCTCTAGGGCCCATTTCAAATGACATTATATTATTTTCTCTAATATTTTCAACTTAGAATATGAGATAAAATATTTATAAAGGGCATGTTAACGATAAGTAATATCCTGTTTTCACCATTTCATCATATTTTCAACTGCACTAATGTAAATGAATCTTTTTTTTTTTTTTTTTTGAGAGAGAGCCTTGCTCTGTTTCCTGGGCTAGAGTGTTAAGGTGTCAGCCCAGCTCACAGCAGCCTCAAACTCCTTGGGCTCAAGGGATCCTCCTGCCTCAGCCTCCCGAGTAGCTGGGACTACAGGCGTGCGCCACCTTGCCCGATTAATTTTTTTGTTTCTATTTTTTGTTGCTCAGCTAATTTTTTCTATTTTCAGTAGAGACAGTGTCCTGCTGTTGCTCAGGCTGGTCTCAAACTCCTGACCTAAAGCAATCCTCCCGCCTCAGCCTCCCAGGCTGCTAGGATTACAGGCGTGAACCACTGCATCCAGCCTGTAAATGAATCATATTTAATAATTTTCTAAAATAGTAGTATTTTATGTAACAGTAAGTGTTGATATTAGGTATGATAGTGCTATAATTGAGCTTTTAATTCATTCATTATTCTTGTTTTTGTCATCTACATGAAAATATAATTTGATGCAATATTTCCTCATTTTGAAACATACACCAGTCCTAAATATGTAATCCAAAAATAATGCAAACCAAATTATAACTACAATAAAATTGATGAAATTGATGAAAATTCATGTCTTAGTCAATTCCAGTTACTCTCTTTCTCTGCTTTACATTGTCCTTTCATGACAGGACAGTAATGTTTCAAACTGCTTGCAGCAATGCCTAAAGTCTAGAACTACTGAAATGTCCTTCTAGCTCTATAAATACTACTTACGCTCTATTTATTAGGAGTAGAACAGTTTGGTCAATTCCATTATACTTTGAGGCTAATAGGTATCTATTGATTATCTAATAGCTTAATATTAAAACTGCAACTGCTGAAAGAAGCAGCATATTAATAATTTTTTTTTATCAAAATACAAACATTCTGTGTTTGTTCTTTGAAAATTCCTTCCCCGACCCCATGCAATTTCTCTGATGCCCTTTTTGCTAACTCTTCAAAATAATTATTTATCCTGGCTGAATCCAATTTCTCTCCTCTCATTCTATCTTGAACCTACTCAATCCAGACTTTCATTCCTAATACTACACTGAAAACTCTCTAATCAAGGTCACAAATAACCTTCTTGGTGCTAAAGTGAAATAGTTATCTCTCACATCTAATTTTATTTGACAGATCTCATTTTCTTGACTTTACATTCGACATTGTTGATTATGCTTTCCATTTCTTGAACTATTTCTTCACATAGCTTCTGGTCTGCCACTGACTCTTAGTTTTTCCCTTATATCATGCTAACCTTTTCTCAGTCTACTTTGCTGATTTCTTCTTGCCTTCCCTAAGGACTCTGAAATATAAACACAAAAGAGGACTTATTGTGGAAAGGAGTCAAAATATAGAGAAGCAACATATTCAGGGATGAGATCCCCCACACATTTTCCCCTTTTGTCTCATGTAGCTGCTCATAGAGTGGGCCCCAGTTGCGAAGCTTGGCAGAGGATTAGAGCTGGCAGCCAAAACTCCAATTGAAACTGCATCTTTTCTGGCAAAGGAACCAGAAAGGGGTCTGAGAATGTGGAGGAAGTCCGAGAAACAGAAATGTTAAATAAAGGGACCTCCTAATTCTATGTATGAGCCCACACAGATACCAGTGTCACCTCTGAACTACATCAGCTGAAGATAGACCCAAATCAGAATAACACGGGGTTTTGAGAACTGAATTATTATATAAACTACAATCTAAATCTCAGATTACCCCCTGAGTTATAAATGTATTGGATTAATCCAAACATCAAAGGAAAGCCTTTCAAAATTAAACTGAGATTAGAACAACTGTGGGTTAAACAAATAAATTCTAAAAATTAACATTATCCAGATAATTAAAATAAAACCCAGAATCTATACTACATAATATTTGACATAAAAAGACTCAGGAAAATATGATCAATTTTCAAGGGAAAAGAAAATTAACAGATGCCACTCCTGAGATGACCCATATATGAGAATTATCAAAGATTTTAAAGCAATTTTTACAACTATATACCAGCTCAATGAAATAAATAAAAGAAGTTTTATTTCTTTCATAGAAATAGAAACTATAAAAAGATAATTAATAAAATTTTAGAACTGAGAATTCAATATCTAAAATAAATAATTCACTTAATGTGATCAATACTGAGAAAAGAGTCAACAAACATAAAGAAAGACCGATAGCAATTATTCAATCTGAAGAACAAAGAGAAGAAAGATAGATAAAAGAAAGAAGAGAGTCTCAGGGAACAGTGGGACAATCTCCAAAGTTTGAAAATAAATATCACCGGAATCTCAGAGGGAAAAGAGAAAGTGATCAGTGCAGAAAAAAATATATATTTCAAGAAATAAGGACCAAAAATTTCCACATTTGATGAAAGGCATAAAATTACGGATTCATGAAGCTCAGCAACCCCCAACCGTGATAAACTCTAAGAAATCAATGCCAACCACATCATAAACTGCTAAAAGCAACAGAAAAAGAAAAAAAATCATGAAAGCAGCTAGAAAAAAACTACTCCTTACAATTATGGGAACAATAGTTTGAATTACCATTGATTTCTCATTAAAAACCATACGGGCCAGAAAACAGTGAGATGGCATCTTAAAGTGATGAAAGAAAAGAACTAGCGGCTAATCCAAAACTTTATGTCCATTGAAGAACCTCCTTCAGGGTGAAGGATAAAGGCATTTTCAGATGAAGGGAAACTCAGAGAAGTCACTGCTGGGAGAACTCAGGCTAAAGGGAAATGACATAAAGTTGAATTTTTTAAATCTTTCCTTGAAAGAAAAAAATTTTAAATATTCTATTTCATTATTGTAAGTAATAAAAGGTTTGTCTGAAGGCCAGTAGAGAGGATTTTCAGAATGTCAGAAGAGCAAGAGAAATAGTGAATATATGGGTAATATAAAACTTAATTTTTTCTCCTTTAAATTACATATGATCATTACAGTCGATGTATGTAGATGTAATCCATATGGTAACTATAACAAAAAGGTTCGTGGGGAAGGGTAAGGGAGCCTATATAATTATAAAACTTCTATATTTTTATTGTAGTGGTAAAATATAACTCTGAGTATACAGTGAAAATTTATGTATGTATATTATGAAGGCTGGAGAAAGCACTAAGAAGTAATTCAAGAGACATAGTCAAAACTCAACAAATATAATAAAGTAAAATATGAAAAAAATACATTCAAAAATCTAAAACAAGCAAGAAAGGGGAGAGAGGAACAGAAAACAGAAGGAACAAATAGAAAACAAAAAACAAAATGGTAGAATTAAGACCAATCATACTAACAAATATATTAAAATAAATAGCACATATATTACAAGATTGTCAGGTTGGATTAAAAATAAACAAAACAAAATAACAAGGCCCAAGTATATCTATTAACAAGAAAGCTAGAAAGCTACTTTAACTAAAGACATAGGTAGATTAAAAGTTAAAAGGTGGAAAAAATATTCCATGCAAACCATAATCAAAAGAAAATTGAAATGGTTACATTAATATCAGAAGAAGTAGATTTCAGAACAAGGAATGTAACCAGGCATAATGAAGGAAATTACATAATGGCAAAAAGGCCAATTCATCAAGAAGACTTAACAATCATGTACAAATATATACACCTTACAATAGAACTTTGAAATATATGAAGCAAACACTAATAGAATTGGAAAGAGAAAATAAGCAAAACACTCCTAAATAATACGTAGGCCAAAAGGTAGTTGCAGTTGAATGAAAACGAAACAAAGTATGCCACAATTTGTAAGGTGCAGTGAAAACAGTGGTTAAAGGGAAAATGACATCAAATATTACATATTAGCAAAGAATACAGTTCTCAATTCCATGTTCGAAATTTCCACCTTAAGAAACTAGAAGAATAGCAAATTATCCTCAAAGCAAGCAAAAAGAAGGAGATAGTAAAGAAAATAATAGAAATCAATGAAATTGAAATAGAAAAATAATAGGAAAATGATGAAATCAAAAGCTGATTCTTTGAAAAGCACAAAGTGGGAGAAAATAAAAAGAAGCAACACACAGCATTTAGTATATATGGCATTTACTTATAATGATATTTTTGCTCCTGGCGAAGTAAATCTGTGGACAAGATGATTGTGGCTTGAGCTTTCTTATGCTTTCATTTTGTGCTTTGATTTTAGTTTATTCTATTTCTGTAGAATTGATGAAAATCACTATAATTATATAAGCCAAGTGCTGGATGAGGCATGATCATGGAAGCTGTATGTATTAACTTATCAAAACTGTATGATCTAGTACTGTATAGCAGAGAAATACAAACAAAATTTTGGAAACTACAGGATTTTATTCTCTAGTGTTTTTCATATCTTAAAGCATATTTGGCTCAAAACTAAGTATTACTGGTGTCTTCCTAATATGAAACTGAAGCTAGGAGAGACCCAATTTGAACCCAATGAAAAATTCAGATTATATTAATGATAAATCCCTATCTGTAGGAATGCTATATGTATTCCAAAACAGATGACATATTTGGTCTTAATTTTTTCTGAAAGAATCAAAATATGATGAACATAATCATGAATAATAGATATGAAATTCTTACAAATATCTGGAAAGCTATTATAAATAAATATGATTTTAATTTAGTAAAGAAAGATGATACTTGTAAAAAACCTTGGTCACACATGCTTTGGTGACTTAAATATTAATCATACCACCTCTGGGTAACCATAATAGAGTCTTTCCACAAAAAGTCTCCAAAAGTTAATGGAGGAAAGAAAAATGCCACATACATTTTACCAGAAAAAAATTCTAAATGAAATGATAAGCTTATTTATTTAGTATATTTTGTTTGATTTCTTCTTTTGTTCCTCTCGCCACTGTATTGGATGTCATTTCAACATGAACTTTCCTCTAAAAATGGAATTTACTCTGCATATGTCCTTGAATACTCACACTGCAATAGCAGAGCTCCTCATAAATTTGTCTGGCTTTGCGTAGAGAGCTGGATAGTTGTACTGATTAGACTCTGACTTGTTCTATGGATATAGAAACCTATATCCATATCCATGAAATAGCATTTGTCTGTTAATTTTCCCCCCAGCAAACAAACTATTAAATGAATTATAACAGAAATGGAATATGGAGAAATGACAGTGGGAAAGCAAGTGGTAAACTGTGAACCTCCTGCTACACAGATCATACAATTTTGTCCTCTGGTGCCATTTTCTCACTATTCTAAATACGCCACATTGCACTAACAATGAAATTTACATAGCTGTCATTTCCGCTGAAGTTCCTTATGCAGACAGCACAAGGTAATTTAACGCCATTCTAGTTAGATAATACGAATAATTTATGAAAAATCTTACGGGACTAACTTAAGTTATTCAAGGTTAAGAAATATTTTTCTCCCTTCCTTCCAACCTTTATTGGCCTGATTATCTAAAGAACCCCTTGATCTTGGTGACTACTGCAAAAATAGCAACATCTACATTATTTTACAAATTGGTATTTAAGAAACCAGAAGATGATATATATTTGGTAAACATTCTATCACTTGAATGCAATTTGTATGCCACAAGAATTATTTCCTTTTCTGACAATAAAATGATTTCCATTATGTTTTGAAAAGGCAAAAAAGAGAGTTAAGAATAAAGTACTTTATAGTACCCTAAAGGTACATAAAGTGCTTGGCAGTTTCCTAAAAGTTGCATTACTCTATCACCTTCTCCAGATGAATAATTCATGTTTATCAAAGGATAGAAGATACCTAGTTTGTTGTCAAAGCCCCAAGATATGGATTACCTATCATTTAAATATCATAGCAAACCTCAAACTAAAATATTATCTGGGGGGGGAAAACAAGAAATTTTATCTGCTGCTGCCTTAAGGAAAAAAAAAAAACATACAATCCTTTTGAAATGCAGACATGCTTTTGTGATTACGTGGCCATTTATACATTATGATTATCTGCTGTTATAGATAATCAAGAATTTGCTCTATTTTGACAGTTTTGTCTCAGTAGGCAACAAACGTGAATATTAATTATTCCACATTCCTAAACTACTAGTAGAAACTACTAGTAATATTAAGGGTGTTAAAACTGAATAACTAACAAAAAAAAATAGAAGAGTAGGTAGGAAAAGACCTGGCTTGGGGCAATGTTAAGTATGCTGGAAATCTCATGGTGATAAGTAGTAAGTTTAGGTATATGCCATTGTATCTCAGTGGAAGATCAGTTGAATGTTATTCAACATCATATTGAAAACATAAAAAAAATAATCTGGTTAGGTGAAAGGTCTATATTAAAAATGAGCAAACTGATTATATCTTAATGCAGTAAACCAGTCTGTTAGGAGTGGGCAACTCAAGGCTTAACCTTCCAGTATATGAAATAAGAATGGGCTTTTCACAGAAGAGGAAAGTGTCCTAAAAAGGAACAGAAGAAAAGAAGAAAGCAAAAATGTGTGACCATGGTTATAAGCCAAAGTGATCAGACAGTCATTCAATACTAATTAAACACATTAGGCAACCAGCTAAGCCTCTGCAATATTCACAGCCTATAATGGTTTCACAGTCTCCTTAACCAGTCATTTTTGCCTTTAAATTTAGAGTGAGCAAGAAGCAGTAGAGTTTAACAAAAATTACATGTATCCATTAGGACTCCCTGAACATTGAAATATGCTTCTCAAATTCATATTGAGTAGTCTCTAAGTGTCTTATTTGAAAGAAAATTAGGAAAACATTCTATTTCAATATTGTAAGTAATAAAAAATGTGTTTGAAGGCTAATATAGAAGATCCACAGTGCAATTACTGACACATTTGGGAGCCATGCCAACTGTGACCAAGGCAGAGCACATAGCTTTTGTTCTAACACTGACTGAATTTAAAACAATAATACTATTATAATTTGGCAGCTATATAATTGGTAAGCCATTAGCACTGTATTAAAAAAATAGACATGAAAGGAAAATGATTGATGCTTTCAAAATATCGACTTATATAAAAGGTAAAAATGAATATTTCATTGCTTTTTAAAGTTCAACTATTAAATTCTATTTGGGTCTTTATTGTTATCTTTCTTTTAACAAATCATTAATTTGTCTATGGATGGCATTTATTCAACATATAATGCACACTACAACATCACTAAGGAAAGGACTACAGTAGCTTACAAAAAACTCTGTCAGGCACTCACCTCTGCATTGCTAAAACCAATGAGATGCATTTATATGCAATGAAGTAATTGTCCAGTATACCAAAGCTATAATTATGAGAGGCTGTTAAACTAAAAAAAAGAAAAAGATGCCTCTAAAGGGGCTTGGATCCTGAAAACATGATAAATTATGTACAACTTTTATTCATATTTAGCACATATTTAGTTACTAGAATAAACAGAAGCACTAGGTTTAATGTTCTCAAAGAAAAATATTACAAATTTAAATTTTAATAAAAGGGGTAATCACTTTCTAATTTCCATTCTTAATTAAGCCCAGATCTTCTTTATAAATATGTGTCTTCTCTCTCTCCTCTTTTTAATTGAATATACAGGAGTTTTGTACAATAAATATTGACAGATTGATTTAAGAAAAAGAAAACGTAGACACACATAATAGCATACCTACAACTCTTAAGTGGTTAAAAATCATTAGAAATATTTTCAACTCAAGTCATTATACGTACATTCAGTATAAAGATAGTGAGAAATAAACAAATATTCATTCTCCTATAAACACATATTAAAACAATTTTTTCAATTATACAAAGTAAAATATAACTATGGATATTTAGTCTTCCCTAATCATATAAAGCTTTGGAAATAAAATATTTTTATATTAATTTAAACAAATTGCAGAATGTGAAAATTTTAACTGTGGTATTTGCAATTTGTGCCAGTTCATCTATTAGTTGAAACACACATTTATTCTGAATTGTGTCCTTTAATTATCGTTTGCATGATTACTATTCTGTGAAATATCTAAATAGGTCAAACATACCTGTCATTATACTTACAGACACAAGTTCTTTTTTTCTTGAATTCCGTACAATTCAGCTTTAATGTCACTAAAATATATTCTATTGGGATTATTAATATTTTCAAGTTGCTTACATTGTATCTTCTTGATTATTTTAATGGAAATGAATGCTGACATATTTTGGAATATTCCAAACATTTTCATTTCTTACTTATTAAGAGTAAAGATATTAATTTTTAAAAATATACTTACTATTCAGAAAAGACAATTGATACACTTGTACTTTCATTTTGAAATTTGAGTCCGGGTGGGTTAGCGTTATTTGAAGGTACCACACAGTGATACCTTCCCAATTTGGGAAATTCTCAAAGAATTCCCATTTGTTTCGGTTTAGATAAATCCCCAAATGTTTGTGAGGGAAGGAACTAACCTAACTGTTTTGATTTGGCACTCCCAGGGCTTATTAGGCAAAACTGCAGCGTATTTGTTTGGAATCTCTTAAACTTCTCTTTATGTTCACTGTTTATCTGTATTAGTGTGTGGCATGAAAATGTGGAGTCTGTTAAGTTCTTTCTCTCTATTTTCTTTTGCCTACTTTAAATTTGCTATTGATGGTATTATAAGCACAGCTCAAGGTCTGGGAGGTAAAAGACACCTCTGATGGTAGTTTCTCCTGTGGCCAGTTCTAAGATATAAAAAGTTAAAAGACACCTCCATCCTAAGGTCTGGGAGATTAGAAGACATCTCTGCCCTAAAGTCTAGGAGACTGAAAAATATCTTTGTCTATGGAGGCAATCTGGCCAAGATGTAGGGATGCTTGCTGTTGGACAGGGAAAGAGGAATGGAAACACAACGTATACAGGTTTATGTGGAACTTCAGAGTTTTGAGATAAAAGCTACTGAAACTTTGTTTGCATGTGTATGTGTTTACATGTGTCTTGTGTGTGTGCATGCATTATATATCTACATGGTACCACAATTCACTTATAAATAAAAGGAGCTCTGATAAATTAATTAGCCCAAAAGCTTTTCAAGTTCATGTGAATTTAGTAATCCTTGGTAAAAAAGCTGGTTTTAAAATTATTGATAAAATAGCAATAAAACTGTCTTCAAAATTGTCAATACACATTTTTGCCTGAGTTTATTGGTCATTTTTATATTTGAAGGTGTCAAAGTTTGACACAAGTGTTATAAAACTAAAAATACGGCCCCCCAAAAAAATCTGTATTTGCATGATTTAATAAGTTAATGTTGCTTGGTAAATGAAAACAGCTAAATCTCCTGAGTTACTGGCAAAAATACCATGTGTTTAAGGTTCTTACTCAGGTAAAAATGTAGATAAGCCTAAACAAAAACACGTATCAGTAAATTAGAATAAAAAACTCTAAATAAGTGACAGCACAAAACCAGAAACTTATGGTCGAAGGCTTATAAAGATATTTTTGTTTGGGTAACTCTTTCTGAGTACTGGTTGCAAGCTACCCTGTTATGTGTACATTGTGTTGCCATAGAAAAGGTCTTTGCCTAGAAAAATTTCAAAAAAGAATCCTTGAACTGTTCACTTTTGTATAGTAATTTATTTCAAAATGAGCAAAATGTTTATTTTAGAATCCAAAGAGAATCTCAAAACAATCATATCTTTTGGAAGTATTACATGTAATTGAATTTGCACCTAAGTAGAAAAATGTTTTGAGACCAATTAGATTGTTTTTAAAATACCTTGATCGTGATCCTTATATATAAAATGTTACGACTTTGTGCCATTATTTGAGATACTAAAGAATGATATTCAGAAGTTTATTTAGTTTATAGTCAGGTGATGTTATGTCAATAAATTTTATTTGGGGATATTGGTATTTTAGAAAGATCAAATTAGTTAATATCTTTAAGAAAGATGCATTCTAAAACTTCTACTGTATTTATAGAACTTAAAGATGTTACATAATTCAGAATAGCAAGCCTTACTAGAATACTTATATTTTTTATTTTGGTAGAATTTTTTTAAGTTTAAAATAATAGTTAAAACTATTGTTTCTGGTCTATGTTTTAAATTTGTTTTAAAAATTCTTTTCCTTCCCTTTTCTCCCAATTTTGCTTATGAAAATGTGTTTAGATATTAAATTTGTTCGGACATTAAATGGCTTTGTTGAGTGCACAATTAATCACATTGGTTGTCTATCTAATATCAACAGGCTACCAAAATGGTTAATTATACTGCTAAAATAAATTAGCCAAAAATAAGTGAAATAAATGCAATAGAAGAGCAAGACGTTTTCTATAGTCTGCTTCTTTCGAAACTCTCAGATTTATATTTCAGAAGTTCAGCTTTTTCTGTGTCTTACTGCTTTCAGCATTTCCTTCCCTTGAGAAGGCCTGAAATGATAACCCTCTCTCCTTCAGCCTTTTTGCCAGCTCCTGTAACTTTTTCCCCCCTCTGGTTCTAAGTCTGCTGTTAAGGTCTGAGGCTGAAATGTTTACCTTAAAGGTGTGAAAAGCAATTCTTTTTCTTAGCTTCTTGATATGTCTGAATTGTTCAACATCATAAAAAAATCTTCCTAGGCTGTTACTAAGAGTTGTGTATTCACCTTCTCAAGGTATTAGTTTCTTGTTTCCTTTACAATATGATGTTCACTCATTAGCCTGGACATAGTCCTCTTATATCTGATAAATTTGGGTACCCTTTTCATGAAGTTTGACATCCAAGTTGTCTAACTAGGTTTCCCATAAAAAATAGCAATCACACTAAAGAAAGTTTTTCTTTCTCTTTTGATAATTGTCCTAAGAAATAAAGATTTTATGTTTCATCAAGGTAACTTCTATGTTGTCCTTATTAGGTTTTTGATTACTTGGGGAAATTGAACTTTAAAAAGTTAAGAATGGCCTTTATTAAAAAGTCCCAAAACAATAAATGTTGGCATGGATGCGAAGAGATAGGAACACTCCTGCATTGCTGGTGGGACTTCAAACTAGTGCAACCTCTGTGGAAAGCAATATGGAGATACATTAAAGCGATACAAGTAGATCTAGCATTTGATCCAGCAATCCCATTACTGGGCATCTACCCAAAAGAACAAAAGACACTCTATTAAAAAGACACCAGCACTCAAATGTTTATAGCTGCACAATTCACAATTACAAAGTTGTGGAAACAACCCAAGTGCCCATCAATACATGAGTGGATTAATAAAATGTGGTATGTGTATATCATGGAGTACTATTTAGCTATAAGAAACAATGGTG
>CAUYRT010091646.1:0-16027 GCA_963574885.1 Lepilemur ruficaudatus | reverse complement strand
TTTGGATTTTCCTTTTGTATTTTAAGATTAATCAAGCTATCCTTTTGCTGTTTTTTCTTCGGGAGGAATGGACGGACCGCAAGGTAGCCGAGTAGTGCAAGTACACCAAGGAAAGGTAGTAGCCGAAGCCATTCTGAAACTGTGAGCCGGGCGAACCCAGTAATGCTCTCGGGGACCGGGAGCCGCTTGAGATACGCGGCTCGTAATATCTCACTATCTCATAATATTAACTACTATTCAATGAATTTCCACTTTGTGCCAGATATTGTATTATATACTTAAAAAATTATTCCTCAAATATTTCATAAGAAAATGTGTTATCACTTCCCTTTCTTGAAGAGAGAACAGAGGGTCAAAGAACTTCCTTCCTCCAAAGAAATGCAGTCAATAACTGATAGTATTCAAATTTTATCCTAGATTTGTTTGGCTTCAATGTGCAAGCTTTTTCCAACATATTACCTCTTCACTCAGATTAACACTAATTTATATGCCACATTTTTTAGTATCCCATTGAACCTTGTACATTATTTTATTTCCCAATGTCCATTTGACACTAAAATTCTAGCAACACATTGGCTGCATTAACTCAGCATCATAAACAGTTCTTTTTATATTTAACAAATGTTGTGACCCATTTTTCCCTTAAAAGAAGCCTCCCCTTCAACATATATCTTTTCATTTTATTATTAGGAAGTTATGAATAAATTTTATAGTTTAAAATCTAATGAGGATCACATTTTCACTAACTATATACATCATTTAATCTTGGCTTAAATATTTATTTCTTCATTTCTTTGTGTTTGGGAGTCTTTGTCTATTTGTTAACTGCCTATTTTACTGTCTCTCCACTAGGCTGGGGATAAAGTGGTAGGTAGGACTAAGTGGGGATGAGATGAGAGCTTATAGGCAGGAAATCTGTTCTAGTTTTCAGTATACCTGAAGAATGTGACACTTAAGCTGAGATCTGATGGGTAAGGAGTTAGCTAGACAAAATAGAGGAATAACATTTTAAACAATGGAAAAAGTATATTTATAAGCTCAGGAGTTCCAAGAGCATGAATTACTGAAGAATAGAATATATGTGTTGGTATGGAGTGGGATTTTCGGAGTGTGTGAGAGGAAATGGAGGAAGAAAAGAGGAATGGGCATCCAGTTTTAGAAAAAGGCTGGAGTCTATTTTAAAGTAATTGGGCATTTTTTCTTGCTGATTTTCCTGAGTTCAATATAGATTCTAGTTACCAGCCCTTTGTCAGATGTACAGCATGCAAATATTTCCTCCCATTCTGTAGGTTGTCTGTTCACCCTAACAATAGTTTCTTCGGCTGTGCAGAAGCTTCTTAATTTGATCAAGTTCCATTTATTTATTTTTATTGATGCTGTAATTTCTTTTGGGGTCTTCTTCATAAATTCTTTGCCTAGGCCAGTGTCTATAAGAGTTTTTCCAACATTTTCTTCTAGTATTCTTATGGTTTCATGCCTTCAATTTAAGTCTGTTATCCATCATGAGTTGATTTTCTGTGAGAGGTAAGAGGTACAGATCTTATTTCAGTCTTCTACATGTGCCTATCCAATTTTTCCAGCACCATTTTTCCTCAGTGTATGTTTTTGACTGCTTTGTCAAAGATCAGATGGCTATATGAGGATGGCTTTATGTGGATTTTCAGGCTCGTTCCATTGATCTATGTCCCTATTCTTGTGCCAATACTATGCTCTTTTGGTTATTACAGCCTTGTAGTATATTTTGAAGTCTTAAAGTGATGCCTCCCAATTTATTCTTTTTGATTAAGAATGTTTTGGCTATACAGGATCTTCTTTGGTTCTACACGGAGTGTGGAGTGTAGAATTGTTTTTTCTAGATCTGTGAAAAATGATGATGGTATTTTAATAGGGATTGCATTGAATCTATAGGTCATTTTGGGTAGCATATACATTTTAAGAATGCTGATTATGCCAATTCATAAGTGAGAATGGCTTTTATCAAAAAGTCCCAAAACAACAAATGTTGGTGTGGATATGGAGAGATAGGAACACTCTTACACTGCTGGTGGGACTGCAAACTAGTACAACCTCTGTGGAAAGTAATATGGAGATACCTCAGAGAGATACAAGTAGAACTACCATTGGATCTAGCAATCCCACTACTGGGCATCTACCCATAGGAAAAAAGACATTCTATAATAAAGACATCCACACTTGGATGTTTACAGCAGCACAATTCACAATTGCAAAGATGTGGAAACAACCCAAGTGCCTGTCAATACATGAATGGATTAATACAATTTGGTATATGTATACCATGGAGTACTACTCAGCCACAAGAAACACTGGTGAACTAGCACCTCCTTTATTATCCTGGATGGAGCTGGAGTCCATTCTTCTAAATAAAGTAATGCAAGAATGGGAAAACAAGCACCTGTACTCGCCATCAAATTGGTACTAATTCATCAACACTTATGTGTACATGTCATTCACTGGTTTTTGGGCAGGTCAGTTGGGGGAGGAGGGAATGGGTATGTTCACACCTAAGGGATGTGGTGTGCACTGTCTGGAGGATGGGCATACTTGTCACTCTGACTCAGGCAGTGCAAAGGCAATATATGCAACCTAAATAATTGTACCCCTGTAATATTCTAAGAAAAAAATATATATAAAACGAAGTCATTGGCTAGGAAACTGTAATGTGGAATGAGATGCTCAGATGTGGGTAGTTGAAAGATTATTTTGCTCTAGCCATACTTTGGAGGATGCATTGGGCTGGGGGAGGTGATAAAATTAGAAGCAGATAGCCCAGTTAAGTGGATGGACCAAAAAATACTGGAGGTGAAACTAGCAAGACCTTGTGACTGAATAAATGCAGAGGTTCAGGAATGCAACATACTAAAAACAGGGGACCAGTCACATGGAATCTGAAGCTACAATTTTTTGAAGAAAATATTGAAGCATAGTAAATGCAAAGATGATTATAATTATAGTTATTTCCTAATGCTATATAGTAGAAATGATATATTTTATAAACAGTATTTAAGGATAATTTCTAGACAACCACATCAAACATTAAGGTAGCCTTCAAATATGATCAACATGTAAAGGCTGTTTGAGAATTTTGAAGTGCCATAATTTGCTCCATGCCTGGTTTTATTTACAAGTAATATTTACTTAAGCAAAGATTCTTAGGAAAACAGCAGTCTTCTATGCCACACAGTGGGCTAGACTAGTTCAAGCCTAATTAACTGCTTATATTAATATTTACATAAGTAGAATGTGATACAGTATTTTTAAAAATATGTATTTCCTTGCTATTGTGTTCTTATTGCTAAAAGACATTAGTACTACCCATAATCTCTTTATCTTATTTTTCACTTCCTCATTGCCACCAAACCTTGGATTTTACCAAATTGTTATACTAATGTTTTCTTTTTCTCTCATATTCTTCTGCCATCCTCATAGGTAAAATGTATAAGAGCAACACAAGGATAAATTACATATAACATAATCAAAACATGATTTCACTGTAATGCCATACATACTCACTAATGAATGGAAATCTTTTGTCTTGTATACGCTAATTCCTAACAAATGAAAGTAAAGACAGAAGAATCACCAATAAGAAAAAGGGGAAATGAATGAACTAATTGCAATGAGTGGATGAATGACTAATTTAGGAATATTTCTATGTTATTTAATTGTATTACACTCTTGTGGTAAGAATATTATTCAGCTCTTTAAACTAAGTTGGATTATTTGAAGTAATGCTTATTCCAGGGGACAATAGAAGGTAAACATCAGTGATACAGTAACATTAATTAGAATTTTTGCATCATCTTAGTGGGTTAATATTTTGATGTTTTATTTCTATTTTACCTAGCTCCAAGAGTATCTGGATGTTGTATTTTACCAAACACCTTTATATTCTTTATCTTTTCTAATTCTCCCAAAATTTTTCTTAGAAATTCATTTTTATACTCCTTTTATATGAGAGAAAATTGAGACTTAGTGAGATTAAGTGACTTTTCTGACAATATCACACTGATAAATATCAGATCTTGCACTGAAACTTGGACATTCTGACTCTAAATCTCATCCCTTCTCCTGTATCATGATCTTGCTTAAAAAGTGTAATGAGATGAGCCGTAGTTGATCAATTTCCCTAACATTCATTGAATGCTACTTATGTGCAGCACTGCACAGGGTGCTGAGGCTAACAGAAGACTCTCATTGTCTCAGATATGGATAACTTCAATATATTATGGAATATGCTATCGAATATATATTTTTGGAATTAGCGTATCCTTCCTTAAAAATGTTTCTCTTTCATTTCTTAAAATTGAGTAATATTCCATTGTGAACAAATACCAGATTTTAACAATTCACTCATGCATTGACGGGCACTTGGGTTGTTTCCATGACCTAGCAATAGTGAATTGTGCTGCCATAAACATTCGGGTGCAGATGTCTTTATAACTGGGGTTTCTCATTTTAACAGTGTTGACAAATTCCAAAAGGCATCTTCAATTAAAAATAAAACGTGACAAAGGATAACCCTCGCTTAAATCACTCAGGTAACTTTTGTTTTCTGAAAACAATTGGAAGTCTTAAATCCCATTCACTTTTTCCTATACTTTTCCCCAGTTCTTTGCTTAGTTTGGACTGGAAAACTAGTCATTTTCAGTTCTGATTGATTCTGAAGCCCAATTCCTCCATAATTAAGTTTCCAGCTCCGTGGGAGGATGTAAAATTATTTTTGCTATTGTAACTTGAGTTGAGTTTTTTTAAATGAGAACATTCATTCTGAGTAATAAAAGACTCAAATTCAGTGAATGCAAGCAGTGACCTTGTATAAGCCATCATGACGCTGAATCTTATACAACTAATCTGGATATTTTAAGAGTAGGGCAGGCCAATGAGTTTTCATGCAAAAGGTTAGAGAACTGGGTTAAAGGAAAAAAAGTCTCCTTCTCATCAACGTGACTCACCCACCCCCCAGGACTGGCAAAATGACTCAGGCTTTCAAGTAGGTGACAATGCTTATAGAAAAATATGACCTAGCGGTTTTCATCAGGACTTCTCAGTTGGCCAGTTGTCTCTCTTTTGATTCTCCTGTGTCCCTGAGGAATTTGGGGTATTTTGGGACTTTTCACAGAATGGTCCAAAGGACCCTGCTGACAGTTCACAGGAAACACTCTGAGTGTCTGGATTCCAGCCTTGACACTCACAAAGGCTGAGCGGTGGAAGGAGTTGAAGGAAATTTCTGATTAAACCACTAGGAGAACCCAAGCCCCAGGGCTGTATTTCCAAGCCCACAAGGCCTGCTTGGGACAGCCCCGCACTCATATCCAGAACCAGTGTCGGTCTGAGGCTGAGGTCGGCTGCGAGCACGCAGCCAGCTTCCCAGGCCCTGCGGTCATACCCTTGGCTTCTGTTCCGTCTATCTGGAAATGGGAGGCGTCGGTTTGCAGAAAGGGGCCACCGGGAGGCTGGGATTTAGTATCAGCTTTGCCGGGGCCAGCTGGGTCACTTCAGACTGATTTCTTTTTGGTTCCTGTTCTTCATCAGCTGAATGGGGATGATTCTATCAGCCTCCTTTGTTGGGTTACAGTCAGAATCAGTAACATAATGTGCTTGGAGCCTTTGGAATGCTGCGGAACACAAAGGCACTCAGAATTTCAGCTATTATGGTATTGATGAGAGGCCCTGCTGTTAGGCATGCTGATGGCTTTCAGGCAATTTCTGTATCTACATAAGCCTGCTCAAAGGGTTTACAGATGGAAGAAAGCAGAGCTGGAACTAGATTTTGTAGACACACCCATGCCCACAGTATGTTCCCTAAAAAAGACAATGTGGACGTGCTCAAGGTGACAGGCTCTGTGCTCCGTGCCGTACCTGGGACTTTGACGCTTTCTCCGCCCTGTCATCGGCTCCTCTTCCTCTCTGTCTTGAATACGGCAGACCTGATTTTGGGGTCCTCAGTCTCTCTCTCTCTCTGTCTCTCTCTCTTTCTCTCTCTTTTGTTTCAGCTGCAGCTTTCGCTTGTCCTCTGTCCGAGGACAAATCTCAGGTCCCTGTCTCATGGCCAGGCACAATGAAAGTGTCACCCAAATCAAATGGGGCCTTGTCTCATTGCACTTATACTGGTTAGGTGCATTCAGGAGGAGCACAATTCTGAATCCAAAGACCTCAAAGAGTAAAACTTTGCAGATGAGTTTTTTTTTTTTTTTAAAGACTTGCTGCACCCACATTAAATTTTTATGAAAATGCCCCTGGCTCCTTACAAAAAGCACATCCTTGCTCTGCTGGCTGCTCCCTAACTCCAGCCTGTCCTCCCTCTTACAGAGCTTAATTCCCCATGGCTTCTCCTACTTCCATTCCTTCTCATCCTCTAGGTGAAGAAATGGTGCTTCCTGGTGCTGGGGGTGGGCTGAGGTTTGGGAATATCTGGAGAAGGTCATTTGATTTGACTAGTCACTAACAACCCCTGGTCACCTCCCCTCCCCACTCTACTCCCAGGGGTGGAGGGACGTGGTGGCAATGTGAGGTCATTATCTGATCTGTGGATCACAACACAGAGATGACAAACCCTGGGCTGAGAGTCTGACATGGGTAGGGGTCAGTCAATTTCACTTGTCCCAGGACCGCAGCCTGCGTCCTCCCACTTTTCTCTGCCCCCTCCTGGGCTCCGCCATTCTGTAAACAGCTATAACAAGGGTCCCAAACACCAGTGGACAAGTGCATCAGTGCTCAAAGTAAGATGTAGGTGCTGCTCCTCCTTGTCAATCAGCACAAACCCCTACAGTAATCACACTTGACATTGGGTGATACTTTCCAATTGGATACAGTTTAGAATTCTCAAAGCATTTTGATAGACATAATTTCTTTGATCCTCCAACAGCTCCGTGAAGTAGTCACATCTTTCAATCATTCAACAAATACTTGCTGAAAGCTCTGTTGAGGGTGATTGAGGGGGTTCCCAGGACATGGGGCTTTCGGTTTTAAAACTAGGACAGTCCCAGGCAAACTGGGATGAGGTGGTCCCCCTTCTACCGTTATAGGTACAGGACACCCCCTCGAGATGAGCAGGACAGAAGTGGTCCCAACACACATGACATCTGCATGCCAGTTATTTTCATGCGTTTTCTGCTGGATATTGCACTGAGCTATTGCAATCTGCAGTGCAGAAAATGTTAAGTTCTGATCCTCGGTCTTTAGATTTCTGATGCATTCACTAGGCCTGGAGCTAGTTCCTGCGTAGAAACAGACAGAAAAGTGAACAAGGTATTGTCCTGGTTTTAAAGAGCTAATGGTCTAGTGCTGGTGGGAGCAGGGGACATTAGGGAAAAAATTACCAGCTGGGGCTTCTGGGGTCTGAGTCTTTAAGGCACCCCCACCCCACTCCTTTCCTGCCTCCTGCTCTTCCTCTCCATGTATTCTGGCCTCCTTCTATGACATTTGTTCCTCCCGTGGTGACCTAACCCTCTTCCATGTCTTCAATCGTTACCTCCACATAGACACCATCTATTAAAATTGGGATGAATATAACTAAACTGATTGAATGCCAATAATGTGCATTCACTGAGAAACACTCTGATCTCAAATAGACATCCCAGGAAATTCCTCCTGTGGAAATGATATACTGACCAAGAGAAAAGAGTTTCTGTCTAGTCATCAGGAATGTCATTAAATTGCTTTTCTGGGACAGATGAACTGAGGGTGGGCTAGGGCAGCAGGAGCCAGATTCCACTGCGTCACAGGCTCCCTCTGAAAGTCAAGCCTTCTTCCTATACATTTCAGAACAACCAGGGACCTTGCTAATTGAATAGTGCCCCATTATGTGACCAGATCATGCATTTCCAGGAAGGACAAAGTAATCCAATTTGTGTTGAAATGTCAGCCCAAGCTGCAGATACTCTCTCAGTATGAGCTGTAGCCTTTTCTTGGGTTGCTGTCAACAGTGCGGTTGCCTAACTAAAGCTAGCGGAGGCATTTCGCATGGGTGCTCCTCTGCCTGAAGAAGTACAGCTCTCAGCTCGTAGTTTTTCGGAGGAGTAATGCTTTCTGGGTTTCTCTGGCATAGTTGGCTGGGAGGTTTGAGGGGGTGGATTGATCTGTCTCTAAACTAGATGAAAAGCTTCATAGAAAGAGTGATCTTTGTCATCCTTTGCTTAGGGTGCGGTTGCCATCCCCTACAAAGCTGGGCCCAGGTGTTTGAGCTCTTTGTTCATTCGCTCTTCCATAAACATCCACGGAGTGCTGACCATGTTCCAGGAAACCTCTGGGAACTGGGAAGACAGCAGAGAACAGGACACTCCGAGGAGGTGGCATCTGAGTTGAGATCCAAGTGATATGAAGGAGCCAGACGTGCACAGATCTGGGCGCAGAATGTTCCAGCCAGAGGGAGCAGCGAGTACAGGCACCCTAGGGGGGAGGAGCTAAGGGAAGGACAGTGTGGCTGGAGCAGAGCAAGCATGGGGGTGTGGTGTGTGATGATGAGGGCTGGAGAGGAAGGCAGGAGCCAGATGACACTGGGCCTTGGGAGCTCACTCCAAGTGCAGTGACAAGGAGGGCACTGGAAGATTTTCTAAGGACCAGGGTGGTGGCAGTGAAATGGGAGAAAAGTTGATAGATTCAAGGTGTATTTTGGAGTGGAAACTTGCTGATGGATTGGATATTGGGTAGGTGGGTGGGCAAGGGGGAAAAGGCTTTTGGCTTGAACAGGAGGGTGGATGGTGCTGCCACTGGCAGAGGTATAGGGGACCGTGTGGAAATCTCACGTGTGGATCACATGTCTGCAGGTGCTGCCGCCATCCTTTGGTAAACTCTTTTCCTGGGCCAATGATACATGATCCTTATGGTTTCATGTATGTCTTAGTCTGTTTTGTGCTATTATGACAGACTACCCAAGACTGGGTAATTTATAATGAATGGAATGTACTGGCTCCAGTTCTGGAGGCTGGCGAGTACAGTGTGGGGGTGCTGCATCTGGCGAGGGCCTTCTTGCTGCGTCATCCCCGGGCAGAAGGGGAGAAGGCAGGAGAGAGACCAAGGGGGTCTGAACTTGCCCTTTCATAACGGCACAATTCCACCCGTGAGGGTAGAGTCCTCATGGCCTAATCACTGCCTCAAGGCCCCATCTCTTAAAACTGTTACAATGGCAATTAAATTTTAACATGTGTTATGGAGGGAACAATCCAGTCAACTCAAAGAAGCCGTCAATTGAGACCTAGAAACAATTCTCTTCCTAGGAATAAAGGAAGACCAAGGGAAAAAAAACATATTCGACTTCTACTGCCTGCAGAATAAACAAGACATTGCCTATGATGTCACTTTTCAAGTGCCATTTCATTTTCATAATCGCTGATGGTAAAAACGATGATAACTCGTCTTTAGAGAGTGTTTGCTAAGTGTCAGGCACAGTTCTAAGTGCTTTACATGTATTCTTTCACTTAGTCTTCACATAACCTTGGAGGTAAAATGGGTGTTTTACTCTACTTTTAGATGGGGAAACTGAGACTTAGAGAGGAAAATAACTGCTCAGGGTCACACAGCAAGGACGTGGCAAAGCCCAGGTTTAAGCCCAGGTCCCTCGATCCCTGGTCTATGCTCTTAAGTCCCTGGCTCTCTAGTTCCTCTTGAGGCATTGGTTGAGATATCACCCCATCCTCAGGGCTCGGCCAGGTGTGTCAGCATAGAGCTGATGGAACAGCAGCCAGGTGCTTCTACAGCTGGTGATACTGCTCAGCTTCCCATGAGCAGAACATACTATGGGTGCCACAGGGGCCAGGAGAAATCATTATGGACTCAGGCTGCTGAGAAGGCCTCTTGTTGGAAATGGAGTAGTACCCCTACTCCAGAAAAGAATTTGGAGATGTTTGGAGGCATTTTTGTTTGACATACTGACATTTATTCTGAGTGGCAGCAGAGAGAAAAGAGGTAAGGATGAATGCTAAAGATCCAGGCATGCGTGGATGAATTGTCCCACCCAAAACACCAAGAGCACCATTGAAACCATGGACCACTAGATGAGTCTCTGAACTCTAGACACTGAGTAGGAGGCATTTCTCTTCTTAGAGGACGCCAGAAAATATTGATGATTGTTGACTGTGCTAATGGAGCCCTGATTTAGGATTTGGGTTGAAGATCTACATTTAACTTCAGAGATCTTGTAAAACCTTGGACAAACCAAGGTAATTCTGGGTGTCTGTTGGGGTTTTGAGGTGTTTTTCTCTATTTCCTTCCCATTTTGGGGGGTGGGGGCAGTAAGATGAGTACTTAACTGGGAAGGTACAGCTGGCGTTGCTGGTATTGCAACCCCCTTGAGAGCCCTTAATGAAGAATATCTGATTATACGAGGAAACTAGAATCTGTTTGTTTTCTGTTCATTTAATTTGATGTTCTAATGATGCTGCTAGTTATTTGAAATATTCTATTTCAATATATGCTTTATTTATTGTACTTGTACCCTGAGACATGCTGGCAGAGGGTGACATGTTTAAAAGTCTGCCCTCAAATAATACATTTCCACTGGAAACCAGAAGCAGAAAAGTTTTAGATTACAAATGCTTTAGGATCTTTTTAAAAAATCAGTCCAAATTGGATTCCAGAGATAAGCACAAGGAGACTTTTTTTTCCTGCAAAAAACTTTAACTCCTTGAGTTTTATATTTTTTTGAAATATAAAAACCAACTAGAAACAGAGTAATATTGTGGGTCAGATAAATGGAGACACTAGCCTTTCGTTCCAGTTGTTACAGAAAATTAACAAATAGTGTCTTGGAAGGCGGTGGCATGACTGGTTTTGCCTGCCTTCTTCTCCCCACTATTTGTATGTTTGTTTACCTCCTTGTGTGCTGCCTCTCCAGCCTGGGTCACAAGCTCCCTAATCACAAGATAAGCTTATCTGTTCACTCCCTCCTCTGGTCCCACAGGCTCCAACCAAAGACAAAGGACAGGTGGGGACTGGCATTCACTCGCTCACTCGGCAAACAATTCCTGATGTGCATGACTGTGCTGTGTGCTTAACAGTGAGGCCCATTAACAGCTGAGTGTGAAGTTTAGTGAGAGGATTACTTTTCCCAGTGACCCAAATGTTTGCTTCTGGATACTAGCATTCCAGGCAGGTGGAGGTCGGTTCCCACCTGTCTTTCCTTGGCATCCTAGAAGCCACCCACTGCACCAGGACAGGAGACTAGCCCTGACCTGTAGAATAAAATCCCTTACTTTTCTGCTTCAAATGGAAAGGTCACCACCATTGTCTCTGGAATGACATCCCTTCCATTCTCATCCAACAGGTGGTTTTGGCAAAAGGGAGTTTTGTACCAGAGTTCCCCTCTGACTCAAGGGGAAAATAACACAGTCATTTTTGGGGTCTGTTTAGTCTCAAAGGGAAACAACTTACTAATTAGGGTAAGAGACTTTACAAAAATATGTTTTCGATTCCACTGATGGTCAGTTACAAGCGATAACACTGTTAAATGTAGTGCCTAATAAATCTGGGAAAACTACCCAATAAATGTAAGTAATAACAATGATTAACAATAAATTAAATGCAGAGAACCAGGAATGTACCACATTATTTTTAACTAGTTTGGGCCATCGGGTTCTGATTATTCAGTTTGTCCTGTACACCTGGAGTTTATTAGAGTGTAATACAAACTAAACGGTCCCTCAGAGAGGCCAATGAAAGGACTTAGTATAAAACAATATACAAGTTTAATAGTGGTAACTGACCTTTCTTTCTTTTACAAAAACATATCTTTGTAACTCGAGCCCCGAGGAAATGTAATGCTTTTTACCTAATCCCGATTGTTAATTTTCCTTTTATTTAATTTAGGAGGTTTCATTTGTTTCGTGAGATAGGAAGATGCAATTTATATTCAATAATTCTTCCTGCTCTGGAAAGAGACCCACAATGGCTAGATATTTCTTTCCTTCTGCTGTGTCTATTACAAGAGGAGGGGAAACAGATGAGCCTGGCAGCTGGTTAAAACCCACGTTTTAAAATAGCTAAATGAAATGGGTCCATGTGTTTATAATCAAGGTACATTTGACTAATTTTCCCTAAACCTTTAAATATTACTCATTCTCAAATACCAGAAAATTGGGCTCTTTCTCAGTCGAGGACAGGAAGGCAACGGCAGGCTCTCTGGTGGAGGAATCTTTTCCACGATCTCCCTGAATGCTTATCTTCCCGATGCTATCCAATAGGACTGCCCTATTTCAATTACACAATCCTCTGATTTTAGGAGATCTCTGTGATGACTATGTCGTTTTGAAGTTGTTCTACCATGTGCTCGATGTTCTCTAGAAGAAGGTTTTTTTTCAGTGCCCCTCTACCTGGGGCTTTTCACTTCCTTTGTCCCACCCTCTCGTCCCAGACTGAATGCCTTTTCCACAAAGGGATTCTTAACTAGGGTCAACTCTTGTAAACGTCTGAAACCTGAGGTGCCTCCCAACAAAGTTGAGGTCTGGCAAATAGTCCATAAAACCCTGCCTTAAAATAATTAAATGAAATGGTCACCAGGGAGGGCAAGAATGGCATTGCCCAAGGCATCAACAGAGCAGGAGACTCTATTTTCTTTAGCCTGCTAATCGATACGGTTGGCCTCAGGCCTCCTGGACCCCTTTGGTAGAGCCCCAAACTACATCTCGCTAGCTAACTGTCAGCCTTCATTTTATAATCAAAACCAGTTTTGTTCAGAATCTGGTCTTTATCTCAAAAAGATTGAGCAAGTTCAACTTTCATTTAGAAGAGGCATTCTGCTCCAAAGGGAGGGTGGCTTGACTTTCTAAACAGAAGGCTTGGGTCAAAGCAAAAGGTGCATTGATTTCTCTCTCTGCTCTAGAGAAACTGCACTCCGTGGGTAAAGAGGGGAGGCTTGGGTTCTGGAAGGAGCATCATGCAACTCAACCTGGCTCTCCCCTTGGCTGGCTGGGAGTGGAGAGGAGGGGGAAGGAAGGGAGAGAGATGGAATTTCTAGATGCTTCGGGAATCTTCCGTGGGAGAACGTAGCTGGTTATCCCAGGATGGAACTGAGAAGTGAGTGGGAAGACCTCTTTCCTCTCCTAAATTGTGTAATAAAATGACAATTACTGTTCCCGTAGGATGTCTTGAGTGCCAAGCACCATGCTAGGTGCTGACACGCATCTGCACATTTCCTCTTCATGGCGACTCCGTGGGGTACTCGTGGTCGGCCCCTCCGCCTGACATCCCAGTGGTTTCCCACCCTGTTTTGGAGCCAGCAAGGGGACAGCCAGTTATGGCGCCCGTAAAAACGCACTGCTCGGATGTCATGCTGTGAGGAGCATAATTGATGGTCCAGCTGCTGTCCCTCTGGATCCAGTCCCGAGTCTGTGCTGAGGCCACACTTCCTGTGAGCTGCTCCCAGCCGATGACTGAGTGTGGATGCCGACGGAGGCCTGTTTCCGAGAGATCCCAGACTCTTCCAGCGGGCGGGTGACTTTGGTTTGCGGAGTCCCTGCCAGCCTGGCCAACCATTCTTGAGCTGTGCTGCTATCTGAGGCTCTTCCTCCACAGTCTTTCTTCCGTCTCTCCTTCACAGGGGCCAGCTCGGCTTTGCAGTCTGGAGCCTTCCCCACCTGCGCTCACAGGCATTTCCCCAATAAGTCTGCTTCTCAGAGGATCCAAAATAACACGAGCCAGTACCGCAGCAGCCATCACCGTGGGTAACAGTGGGCTCTGGACTTTGCTTTTCCGTTGTTCTACGTCCCACCACCGCCTTGCCAGGCAGCCTGGACTCCCTTTCCAAGCTGGGCATCTCCGTAGGGTGGTCACGCCCTGTTCCCTGGCCCTGACTTTGTTGGCCTTCTCAGGCAGCTGCGGCTGTCTGGCCTCTCTCCCCCTCCTCTGCTCCCGGCTCTGTTCCTGCCCTTAACCTGTCTCCAGAGGGGGCCCAGCTGCCTCCCCTGTGCCCGTGTTGAGGGGCTCCTGGCAGGACTCAGGCTATGATTTTCTTAAGCTCCACTCTGGTCTTCTCTGGATGAAAATTCTCCCCCGTTCTCTAAGGTCTGACTCGAATCTCTCCCTCCCTTCTCAGATTTGGAGAAGGCCACAGTTCTGAGGACAGGATTGGGCTCTGCATTGAGTAGATTTGAACCCCAGCTCTGGGACGTAACTGTTGTGTGATCTTGGTAACTTACTTAACTTCTCTGAGCTTCAGTTTCTTTATTTGTAACATAAGAATGGTAGTACTATCTAATTTATAGGTTCTTGTAAGGATTAAATGCGTTATCTAATGCAAAGCCCTTAGCGCAGAGCCTAGCACATGTATGGGCTCAGTCAATGATAGCTATTTCTTGTGGTTACAACTGTATTATTATCTAACCAGCACCTCTCTAGGGATCAAAGATAGGCGTCCAGACCACTGTTTCCACTAGTTTTATAGCTTAATTTTCTTGTCAAAAAATCAGAGTGGTTGCTCACTAAATCAAACGTCAACAAAGAGCTCTATATTTAGGATCAAATTTTCTTCCATGGGATTTGGGGTTTTAGGGGTGAACTCCATTAAAGTCCTGGGAAAACCTTGGCAGTTGGAGTGTAACCTTCAATCTTGGTTGCTGTGCAACTCCTCTCAAGGAAAGACTCCTGAGGAGAGAAGGAGCTCCACACTTAACCACTTGCTTCTGGGAAGAACCTGAAACATCTTTGGGTCCTCCAAAGAAAATGAACATGGTGCTCCAGTCCTTTCTCTGGCTTGCTTTTTGGAGATGAAAGCCAGGTTTTTGGGTTTTTTTTTTTCCATAAAGATGACTATTTATTAAAGGCAATTGTTTGCATTCACCAGAGTTTTGGGGGAATCACACTCATTCCTTTAAAAATTTGCTAAGCTTCCCCGGCAAAGAGGGTGAGTCCTTGCCGATAAGATGTAGAACACTCTTTAGACTTGGCCACTGTCTCCTGTTTTCTCAGACACAGTCCGGTTTCATGTTGTAACCATTATTTCACATACCTTGCAGCCAATAAAATAGAGAGATGATTTGGTCCCGGTGCTTAAGTCAGTAAAGTCTCCGTGCCATCAGAGATGGAGGTTTAATTTTGAGTGACATTGGATGAGAACCCGGTTCCGGGCTGTACCGAAGTCATCCAGCTGTTCTTTCATCACGCACCCAGAAAGGCAGGCACACATTGCTCCAGCTCATCTGTGCATTCTTGATCTTGCCTCTAACATTTTATTTCGAACTCCCCTGGTAGCCTCAGTGAAGGTTCCCGGCAGAGATTGATTGCAGGGCATGACCCAAATTTGTAACTGGCCACAAAACGCTGTAAAACAAAGTTCACCGAATACCTTCCAGCTGATTGTAAGTGATTTTTGAAAATGATCTGGTTATGTTTTTCTTCTTCGTTTTTTCCACGTAAAATGTCTGAAAAGAAGGACTTTTCGCCAAGCTCTGATTTTTGGATCATCATCTGCAAAGCACGACAAAATGGACCGCGTGGAATTGCAGGTGGTGGCAGCAGCTATGCCTAGCTAGTAGATTTTTGTTTGCTGGGACGTGACTATTAACAGAGAATGAGGGCAGAGCGTAGGTGTCCTGGCAAGGGAGGCCGAAGACCTGGGTTCTAGAAACTCTTGGAAAATTTCTTAGTCTCCCTAGTGGGTCTTTTCCTCATTCACAAAATGCAGAAGTGTATTTGTTAAGTGTTGTCTTTGCAGAACCCTGGAATTCTCTCTTGAAAATGGAACACGAGAGGGCTTTTCCAGATCTGCAGAATATAATTAAGTTATTTGAGAGAAGCTTCTCAAATAAGCCTTTGCCCACACGTCTCTTACACTTTGATACCCGCTACTGGATAAAAATGAATACACATGAGATATGCTAAAGAAAAAATGAAGAACTGTGATCTTGAAGAAATAATTTATCTTTTTCTGGTATCCTGAATGCATGGAATTTAGTCATATTTTTGTCAGTGAAATACTTCCTGGTTCATACCATGGAGTGGAACATATCAGACAGTTCTTGCTCTAGATTCAGGCACATCTGGGCCTGCTGGGAGGCCTCCCAGGGTCTGTTGCCAC
>CAUYRT010091644.1:0-16018 GCA_963574885.1 Lepilemur ruficaudatus | reverse complement strand
TTTTGAATGTAACAAGATAAGTCAACTTGAGTGGTAATATATTTTGGGAAATCAGCTCACTACAAATTGTGACTGTAAACATTGTACTGTAAATGTTTTGTAGTTTTCCCCCAATAAAATTTTTGGAAGAAAAAAAATAATGTTGAAGTACTTACATTATCAGATAATAAAACTTAGTATGAAGCTACATTAATCAAGACAAAATGCCCTTTTCACAAGAAGAGGAAGATCAGGGAAATAGAGTTCAGAAATAAAACTACATATATGATTAATCTTTGTAAAAGTCACCAGTTAACTTCAATTATGAAATGACAGTTTTTTCAACAAATGATGCTGGGAATAACTGTATATATCTCTATTGAAAAATAAACTATGTATTTATCCATTTATTGATGGGTCTATCTATCTGGACTCACACCATAAACAAAAATCAACTAAAAGTAAATCAGAACATTATCATGAAATTAAAACCATAAATTTTCTAGGAAACACATAGGAGTATATCTTTGCACCTTTGAAGTGTTAAAAATATCTGAAAGTGCAAGAAAAAAGAAAAACCAAACTAGACTTCATTAAATTTAAAACTTTTGCTCATTGAATTCACCAATACAAAATTAAATAGGCAACTCACAGATGAGGAGAAAATATTGCATATATATATATATATGTGTGTGTGTGTATATATATATATATATATAACAAAGTATTTATATTTAGAATATATAAAGATCTCTTACAGCAAAGTAGCAGTAAGACAAAGAACCCAATAAAAATTGAGAGAAAAAGACTTGAATGGGCATGTGACAAAAAATGGTAAATAAATACATGAGAAGATACTCAGCATGATTAGTTGTCAGGAAAATACAAATTACAACCAAATGAGAGTTTGACATCAGCAAAATAACAGAGTAGATGAGCTCTAAGCTCTCCTCTTTCGTAGAAACATATAACAGCAAGCAGTAAACTGTCAGAACCAATTTTGTTAGAACTCTGGAAAATAGTCAAAATTTACAGCAACCAATTAACTCTGAATAAAGGAAAAGCCTCTTCAGTAGAAAATTATGTCATAATTTTACTTATCTTTTCCCTGCCACAATAGTGGCCTTGCTTGGGAAGTGAGGACAGCCTGCATTCCCAGTGTGGGACCCTTTCCCTGGTTCCAGAGGGAAAACAGCAGATTATCTCAATGTCTGTTCTAACATGTATGGGCACTACCTGAATGACTGACACAAGGCTTTCATCTTTGTTTCACCTAAGTTGAACTCAGGCCGAGAAAGCAGCAGGCATTGTTTAAAAATACTGAAAGCTATACTACCAGTCCTCACATGCCTGAAGCAAAAGATTACAGTAGAAACATACGGTAGACTGCTAAAGCAAAAAGTCGGGGAGTGCTTTTTTACTTCCTATAGTATTTAAGATAAATTTATAAAAAATAATTATGCCATTATTATTGGGCACATAGTGTATAAAGATATAATCTGTGACAGCAGCATAAAGGGCAAAGGATGGAGCTATAGAGTATATTATTGAAGTTATGGGGGTGTCAATTTAACTGGATTGTTATAAATTAAGGCTATTACATATAATCCCCAGGTTAACTAAAAGAAAATATCTAAAAATATATGCCAAACAAAATAAGGTAATCAATTCAAAATAAAAAATCAGCTAAACAAAAAAGAAGGCATTAAGGGATGGGAACGGGAAAAAGTTCTAAGACATACTTAAAACAAAACAAAACAAAAAGACAAGATGGTAGAGGTAAATCCTTCATTATAAGTAATTACTTTAAATGTAAATGGAATTAACTCTCCAATCAAATCACATGGATTGGCAGAATATAAGATACATGACCCAACTACAAAAGACACAAATAGCTTGAAAGTGAAAACATGGAAAAAGATATTCCTTGCAAATAGCAAGCAAAAAAACCCCTGGGGTAACTATACTAATATCAGACAAAGTAGGCATTAAATCAAAAACTCTTATAAGAGACAAGTAATGACATTATATATTAATAAAAGAGTAATTTATCAAGTAAATATTAAAATTATAAACATAAATATACCAACAACAGATATCCAGTGTGAAGTAAACTTTCACAGAAATGAAGGGAACAATAGAATGTTACACAATACTAGTTGGAGACTTCAATTCAGGACTTTCACAAATGGATAGAACATGTAAAAGGTCAATCGGAAACAGAGAATTGGGAAAATACTATAAACCAAGTAGAACTGACAGATTTAGAATATCCCACCCAGCATCAGCAAAACACATACTCTTCTCAAATGCACATGGAACATTATCCAGGATAGACTGCACATTAGGCAACAAAACAATTCTCAGTGAAATCTGAAAGTTTGAAATCATACAAAGTGTCATTTCTGACTACAATGGAATGAAGCTAGAAGTCAATAGGAAAAGGAAAATGCAAAGTTATGTCAATGTGTTTTATACTTAATATCTGGGCATTTTACTATATTCAATTATACTTCAATAAAATAAAAAAATCTATAATTTGCATATTGGGATTATGAAATCATGAACTTAGGGACTCCCTTGCTTGCTTAACATAAAAATCAACTTCCATGGAATGATCTCTCTCTCTCTGACCTGAATTTGCATAGTACATATGTACCCTTTTGACCCTTAATAATATATATCACATTCTTTTTACCTTGTTTTGCAGGGTTTTATATCCATCTTTTATCTTTACTATTGGTTTGAAGGCTACTTGGAATATAAAAGACCATGTGTTATTCATTTTCATATCCCAGCATAAGATTTAGAAAAAACGTCTTGCACATTTTGTCTCATTCCATGAATAAATGAGTAAATAAAGTGACCACAGCAGAAAGCCTGATTTATGAGACTCTCCTATGTAATGTACTTTTGTGATTATTTAGATGTCCTTAAAAATAAGTCTAAATCCTTTACAGTATGAATGTTTAATGAGAGAAATGAAGGATGCATGTGGGAAACTTATAAAGGAAAGAAAACACGGATTCTTTCCACTTTCAAAAGCCCTGAATACAGTTCAGGCAGTCAAAAGTAAATCCAAAAATATACTTAGAATAAGTTAATTCAGTAAAATAGCCAATTTAGACATAGCAAACTTTTCTCTACCCCTGAAGAAAAGATTTTGACCAAACAATAGACAACATAGACATTTCATACTTTATTCACTTGTTTGAGCCTGTTCAGATACAGACTGAAATAAAGAAAAAGGAGGACTATTTTACACCTATATTTACTAGCTAGCCCTTATTCCTGTGTTCTTTCTTTTAAAATCGACTTCCTCAAAATCCATTCCCATGTCTTAATTTTATGATTTCTGCAGAGAACTCACAATCCTGGAGAACTCTTGTTGCTATGTAGTCACTTTCCTCACACAGTTAATCAACCAATGTTAATTCCTACTCACAATGCATCTTACTATTCATTTGTAAAAATATTAACTTCAAAATTTCTGTTTGAATTGCTCCTGTAGTCTCCCAGCTAGAATCATTTGCTTCAGTCTCTGACATTTTCGCCATATCATTTAAGAATACATAGTGGAATGTTGGAGCTACAAAAGCTTGAATGTTCATTTTGACTTCATCTCCCTCAAAGTTTCTTATCTGAAGAAAGGCAAGAATTAGAGTTAGCAAACTGGCAGAGTCGGGGCATGAACACATGAGAGAAAGTGGGCTCTCCAAGAGATCTCAACAGGACAAAAAGAAAAAGAAACAACAACACATAGTCCATGTAGACCAAGTACCAAATGAGGTCTCATTAGATGATGAAAGAAGCATTTCAAATCAGATTATTCAATATAAAGACAATTGTCATGTTTCTGCTCAAAACTAGTGACTTCCCATTTCCTTCTGATTAAAATCCAAATTCTTAATAGCAGTCCATAAGACTATATAAGAACCTGGCTCCTAACTAGCTCTTTTATCTCATCCCCTACAATCTCCTTCCTTCTCACTTACAATTTGTCCACAGTAATATGTTACTGGAAACCTCCAGGTATATTCTATCTCAAGGCATCAGCAAAATGATTTGCTCCCTCATTTTATTCAGGTGTCTACTGAAATGTCATCTTTTTCAAGAGGACTTCTCTGTCCACCTATATAAAATAGCACATCCAAGACCCAAGCCTGTCACTTTGTTTACTTACCCTGCTTAATTTTTTCGAAGCACTCATCACAGCTTGATGTATGTATGAATGTGATGGGAGGAAGGAGATGAACATCCGTCCACTCACCATGATGTAGGTTGTAAGCACTATGGGAGCAAAATTGTTATTACTCTCCATTTTCACCTCTTAAAACAGTGTCAGAACCATGGCGACGCCTCCCTCTGACTTAGTGTCAGGATATGAGAGGCCTCCAATATCACTAGGCAACAATATAAAACCTGAATCTAGACTCGGAGCCTATGGAGGAGGGGATGATTGTCTCGTCACAATAGGATGTAAGCTCCAAGAGAATGGAGACTAACAATTCTGTTCACTTCCTGGTCAACAGTAAGCCTCCCTCCGACTCAAAGCAAGCTGATGTCATATCAGTAATGTTACCAAGGAACAATCCGAAACTTGGTTCTAGTCCAGGAATCCAGAAAGTTAGGGGATAAAGGCATAGCTGTTGAACAGAGTGTTTTACATTGATTTTTTTATGTCTTCTTTCTACTAGCTCACTTTTGTATTCTAAACCTCTAAAACACAGGTAAAACTGAGGTCAAACCTTGCTCTGAGTGACAGGTTGTAGGATATCCCCAAATCACTATGAGACAATATAAAGCCTAAGGGCCAGGAGTGTTAAGAGTGGTGATGGCTGTCTTTCTTTCCCCATTTGGATGTATGCTCTAAGAGAGCAGGGATTTTGTCTGGATAGTTCAACTGTTTTATCCCCAGGCACTATCATCATGCAACAATGTAATGTGTGGTTCAGGACGTGGGGCCTAATGCAAGGGCAGGAACTAGGAAGCAATATTATATATCTATGTTGCTGTTGTTATCATTGTTGTCTGAGAAAGCAAAAGTTTTATTTTGTCTACTGCTATGTCCCAAACTCTTAAAACAGTGCCAGGATTAGGGCTAGACTACCTCTTAGTGTCATAATGTGGGATAACCCCCATATTATCATGAAGCAACATAAGGCCTGTGTCTGACATAAAGGTCAAGGGTGGGTGGTGGGTATATGCCTCCTCATGTACTTTCTCCTTGCAATTTCTGTAATAAATGAGATTTTGGGTTTTGACTCAAGCCCCAGGGCTGCACCTAGAGCCAAGCCTCACTAAGTATCAAGAGCAGTGAAAGGGCCTAGAACACTAATTAGCATTCTAAGGTCAAAGCTATTGGTTGCTTGTGTTGTTGCAATCTGTTTTCCAACTGGAAAAACATAGATCCTTAAAACAAAAACCAAAATAAATTCCACATGATTTAAAATTTACCATTCACGTTAAAATTATTTTGAAAAATACAAAACTCAATACTATTATTGGTTATGGTTATATTTGTAGTAACTTTATAAAGCATGGGCAAGATTCACACCAAATTAATGACAGTGTCTGCCTGTACAGAGGAAGGAAGGGGCATGGTACTAAGAAACAAATTTATTATCTGTAATGCCCTGATTATTTAAAAATATAAATCTCTATCTAAGTCAACTACTCCAATAAGTTGATATTTGTTAATTTTGGGTAGAGGTAAGCAATGTTTGTCATATCTTTCATACTTTCCTATATTTTGTTTTAATTTTTTAAAATAAAAGAATACAAAGAATTTAAAACACCATTATAGGTGACGATTTTATTATGATGTTTTCAGAACTGGACAGATCTAGTTGACACAAAACACACACGGACGTAAAGCATCTGAGTAGTACAATTAACAAGCTTGATAATGAGAAAATGTTTAACTTTGTATTTCACAGAGAATATGTTCCTTTATAATAATAAGTTTGGATAAACCAGTAACTACTGAAGAAATCACAAAGCTGATTAAATATCTGCCATCAAAATGTCACCAGGATTAGATTGTTTTACAGCTTTGTACTAGCTAACTTTTAAAGAACAAATAATTCTAATGCTATTTAAATTATTCCAGAGCACAGAAAAAGACTGAAAACTCACCAATTCATATTTTTAAAGCTAGCATAACTTCAATAACAAGACTTGATAATGACAAGGTAAGAAAGAAAAAAAAACACAATTTCACTTTGGAATGTAAATGAAATAATTGTAAATAAAATACTGGTGAATAAAATCCAGTAATGTAGCAAATGATTATTTCACCATAACCAAGAAGAATTTTTTCCAGAAATACAGATTTGGTTCAACATCAAATACTGACCATTCTAATTCATCACATCAACAAATTTTTAAAAAATAGTATGACTTTATCAATAGATGCTAAAAAGACATTTAATAAAATCCAGGAGTCACGTCTCATAATAACTCTACATAAAACATGAACAGAAGAAACTTCTAAACATGTTAATGATGATTTGCTAATAACCAACAGCAAATGTCATACTAATAGGGAATACAATACTGAAGACATTTCTATGAATATTAAGAACAAGACAGGCATGTCTATCATTATCATTATTTATCATTGATTTGGAAAATTCATCTAATATAATAATAATTAGTATAAACATTAGAAGAAATAAAATGGTCTTTATTTACAGGTGAAATAATTTTATATCTAGAAAGTACAAAATATTCTATTTTTAAAAATCCACCATAATTTGGAGGATTAAATAAGCTCATTGGATAGCAGATAAAAATACAAAAATCTATAGTTTGCTATATTGCCAAAGTTAGAAATAACAAGTTACAAATGAAGAAGAAACAATACTCCATTCAAATTGTCAAAGTGTGACAAAAACTGTATAAACACTTAGAAATACATTCAATTGGCTATGATGGACTTCATGAAGAATATTATAAAAACAAGACCAAAAGATTTCAATTATGTTTCTAAAACTCTTGAGTGTTAAGAATTAATATTATTAAAAATTCTTTAAGCAGAAATGCAGATATTTACTATAATTCATAACATACAAAACTTTTTAAATGTAAAAAAATGCTTTCATTTTTCATATGAAAGAATGAATGTTTGGGACAAATTATATAAAAGAAAAAACTAATGAAGGGGGACTTGCTTTACAAGTTTCTAAAATTTACGGTCAAGCTGCTATAATTAAAACTATGTGATATTGGCTCAGTAATTTGAAAATGCATGATTTTTAAAATAAATGTCACAATCAGGTATCCAATGTGAACAAAATATATAATTGGATCTTTACCTTTTACCATATACAAAAATAAAATTCACATGGATCAAACATTAGGACATTAAAAATAACAAAATTATTAGAATAAAATGCAAGTGAAGATTTGCATAACTTGGAGGGAGAGCAACCATCTGAAAAAGACAGGAAACCAAAAAGCTATAAAAGATAGTTTAAAAATTGTCAAGTAAAAGATATCACCAATAAAATCAAGATTAATGATATGGGAAAAAATCATAACACATTAGAGCTACAAAAGATCAATATGCACTATATGGTAAGTAGTCCTACACATTTATAAGGAAAAAAATCAATAATTCAATAGATAAATGAGCAAAGGATAAGAATTCACAAATCACAAAAAAGTCCAAATAGTGAAGAAAACAACAAAAATCTCTTTGAAGTTGATAAAAGGTAATTAAGGTATCAAGCAATACCATGTGACCTTTCGTATTTTCAAGCATTAACAAGTACTAGAAAGGATGCTGAAAATAGGCACTTTCATTTTGGATGTTAATCTTGCAATATTTCTTAAAATTGAACATATGCCTACTTAGCATTTCTGGGAATCCAGCCTGTGTAAATAAAAGTACCAGTATGTATTACAGCAGTGTTATGCTGGGGAAAAAAGGAACATAAATGACCATCAATAACAAAATCGTTGAATACCTTTTTGGTAGATCCACACGTACTGTGTATATAGCTGTTAGAGGGAGAAAAGAACAGAGGGAGGGAGAGAGGGAGGGAAAGAGGGAGGGAGAGGAGGGGGAGAGAGAGACAGAGAGAGACAGAGAGAAGCACAGAGAGACTGAAGCTACTGGACAGAAAAGATGTCATCTGTATGCCAAGTGAGAGGAGCAATTACAGAGAAATGCATGTGGCTTGTCATTTTTACAGAAACTACTACAACAAACTTTCCGTAGGAGGATGGGGAAAACTTGTAGGATATACATCATGCCCTCAGCACTTACTGAGGAAGAAGAAAGGGGCAAGGAAAGGAAAGAGGGGAGAAGGACATGGTGTGGGATTACACCATTAATATTTCTTAATCTATTTTTGCATTGTTCCAATGGTTGCAGACACTTTTTAAATTTCTGTTAGCACCTAATTTAAATTTTCAATTACAGAACAAAGCAATATCAAAAGTACCAAAGTATACTTGAGGCAAAACTGTGGAACTAGTCGACGTAAGATTTTCCAGAGGCAAGATAAGATTTATCCACTTTCCTGAATTTCTGACACCAAAACTGTTCTGAAAGTTCACAATTACAAGAACATGAAATAATTTACATCTAATAGTTCCACAACTTTTGCAAAGAGCACAATGAATTTAGGGAGTTTTCACCAAACCATATACATAAATGTGAATATCATCATCAAACTTAATGAAGTAAACAGAGGGCTTGGCCACCACCTGATGTATGAAAATGCCTGTTCTCTTGGACCCATCATCTTTGGCATGCTCCACCTGCTTGCCCACAAGGCTGTCGACTACCTCTCCAGGCTCTCGTTCTGCCGTAGGGAAGTAATAGTTGGAATCTGGAATGATGCGCAGGTCACCATCTTTGTAGTCATCCAGCAGCGTGTACATATACAGAACAGGATCTTTCTCATAGGTGATGTAAAACCAAGTGTCCATCACAGGGGCTCGCGCCAGAACCATACCCTTCCATTCATCTTTCCTACCGTGCTCGCTTTCAAACACATGTCCTACCGCCTTACCAATCAGGGAATCTGCCAGACATGAATCGATGCGAGGAGTTGGCACTCTCTCAGGAAGGATCTCTAGCGCTAAAACTCTCTTATCTCGGTGCAGTTCTAGTCCATACACACTATCTTTGTCATCATATTTAATGATGTAGAGAGTGGGCTTCACGGAAACCTGCTCCAGCACAGTGCCCTTCCACTGCTCCACGGGCTCGTTGCCTTCCTTCCAGCCGTGTTGAATGCGGCAGCCCACGATGTTCCTACGAGTGAGGAAAGTGGGCTTGCGCCGCTGCTTCCTGTGAGTGTGTCTTTTCTTCATCAGGTATGCCGACACTCCGTCTACCCCCATCGGAGGCACGGTTGGAGGAGCCATGGCTCAGAATTTAAGTAAGGGGACTTTAGCAAAGCTGCCGCCTTGCTCTATTAAGCTGACAAAAAGGCAACACTATCCAATATGAGATCGTTTTCGCGATCTCTGAGACCCGGTCTGTGCTTTCCTCTCCAAGCACAAGGCTCTCAGCAGGACTTAGCAGAAACGCTCTGTGACCCTGAGCACTGGGACAGCGTGTGCTCTAGACAGTGCTTTCCTCTCCCGCCCGGGAAGGGTAACTGCAGTAGAGGCTGCTGCTAGAGATGGCGGGCTCGCGTCTGCTGTCCGCGCCTTACTCCCGCCCCGACTCCCGACACCAAGTCCCTGAATCCGCCACTTAGCTGTTGTCGATGCTGCTGCAGCTGCCGCACGGCGACAGTGGAGACGACCAGGAAGATAGGGAAGGGATGAAGGGGATGGCTGCAGACGCAAAGGCACAGGCGGCAGCAAGTCTCTTAAGAGTTTGCGCGGCCTGAGCTTCGTAGCGCTAGTCTGCTTGGCTTTGCTCTGGCGCCAGGGTTTTTGCCGCTTAGGGAACCCGCCCCCATCTAAGCCCGCCTGCGCTTCGGCCCCGCCCCACCGCCATCCCGCCTTCCGCTCCGCGGGCAGCAGTGGGGCAGGTCGGCGCGCGTGCCCTCCTTTAGTTTGCACTGACATAGGCGCTCTCTCCTTCATATCCTTATGCACCCCCCAACCGTTTCTCTCAAACCCTAGCCAGACAAGCGGGCTCCCCTCCTCCTCCTCTCTGGCTGCCTGCTGTCTGCCAACCTCCTCCACAGCGGCTCCATCTGCTTTCTATCTTCTAGGAATTCCTCACAACCCCCCCCTTTTTTGAATATTCACAAAACACACTCACACAGTGGTGGAGGGGAGAGAAGGAGGGAGGGAGAAAGAGAGATTGTACATACAAATCATTTTCTTTTGGCTTAAGGGATTTGAGAGCAGAGAAGGAAAAGCCTGTGTACAGTCCACCATCTTGATCCAAACTCTCCTTTATATTTTCTACCTGATCATTCCTAGTAATTACTATTTCTTTTCTGAATGTAAAGGAGATTTTCTAAAATTCGGTGAAACAAACTAATTTTAATTTTATCATCCAGACTACACCAAAATGTTAACAAATGGTGCTGTTTGTCTCATTAATAAATCTGTGCTTGTATTTTACAAAATTGGAAGAATATTTCATACTTTCATAGCTTGCCTTTAAATTTATATCATGAGCATTTTCCGAGGTTACTAAATATTCTGAAAACATAATTTTTAATGGTTCCATAATATTCCTTTTTAATATTCCTTTGACAGTCCATTATTTATTGTAAGTGGTCTATGACAGAAGAATAAATAATAAAATTCTTTTACCTTCATCTATGAATTTATTGAACTTATCTAAACCATGTTTTCAGAGAATATTTAATGACATGGAGATACACACATGAGATTTGAACAGTGCTTGGAAAAGCAGATCATCGAAACAAAATTGTGGTCCCAAATTTGTAGAGAGAGAAAAAAAGAAAGGGTTCTTTGTATGTATATATTTGCTGTTTTTCTGATCATAAAAATAATGTGTGTTTATATGGAAAATCTGAAAGATAGAAAATAAAGTATCCATAATTTCACTTTCCTTAAGCCACAGGGCTGCTATGAGGATTAAATGAGAACATACAACTTTTAGCACTGTATCCCACTTATGAGATGTCAATAAAATCTAGGGATCTAGGGAAATCTAGACCCTTCGTCCTCACTCCTCCACCCTTTGCTGGTGAAAAGAGAAGGTCTCATATCATCATGAGTAATAAAGACAAATAATTCATCGGGAAACTAAGGAAATCAGGGGTAAGAGCTGCAAGGTGGCAATACTGGCTACCTCCACATTTCAAATCAGTGACAGAAAGACCTAGTCTTCAAACTGTTTAATAGCTGGTTGCACAGAATATGTGAAGATCCTCCAATTTCCCACATTTCCCAGGTTAAGGACTGTGGAGATAGGATAATTCTCTAATATTATATCACAAGAAAGTAATTCAAAGGAAGCAAGAAAACTACATGTGTGAAAAGTTATTTCCAGACTATTTAGACTGACACAGTGGTGTATACATATTCATACATATACACAATCTACATATGCATACTCAAAGGCAGAAGGTGAGTATGTGTAAATGTCATGCCATTATGTTCTACAAATAATGTCTCCCAAATAATTCCCCAGACCAAGGTGCACCAAGCTGTCTATGCTTAGAAGAGCAGTTTACAGGTGAGAGAAGAAGACCACTGACAGGGCACACAAATGTGGGGCAAAAAATTTCATCAGGACTTTGGTTACATCCTTCAAAGGAATTCTTACTCACAATTCTACAAAGCAGTCTAAAGAGACAAAAGAAATTCTAATACCCTTTCTTCTCTAAAATTATAATTCTGATGTTTAGAATGTTCACTAACATTATAGATTCAAAGGACCTTATGATGCTGACATAATTTTTACTTTGTATGTTTCACACTAGATAATAAACTCACAGATACTACTATAGGTGTTTATAGCCAAAGAAATCATACAGAGCATGCACTACTATATACATGCAGAACCAAAGCCAAAGTGCCCCACCAAACCAATACCATAGATATATCATCAGCAAAAAGTCCTCCCATACAAAAGTAAGTTTAAAAATAGGAAGAAACCATTGTTACATCAGATGCACAGATAACAATATAAGGATACACACACACACACACACACACAAACATGAAAAAGCAAGGGAGTATGAAATTTCCAAAGGAACACAATAATTCTCCAGCAATAGAATTTCACTTAAAATAATTTTTTGAAACCTCAGATAAATAATTCAAAATATTGATTTTTAAAAAAGCTCAGTGAGATAGAATATACTCCTGAAAAAATGATACAGAAAAATCAGAAAAACAATTAAGGATGTAATTGAAAAGTTTACTGAGGGCATAGATATTTTTCAGAAGTACCAAATAAAAATTCTGCAACTGAAAAATTAATTGAAGGAAATGCAAAATATATTAGAAAGCTTCAACAATAGAAAAGTAGTAGTAGATGTAGTAGAAGAAATAATCTCAGAATGTGAAGACATGTCATTTGAAATAATCCAGTCAGACAAAAATAAAGGGAAAAAAAAGGACTGAGTAAAGCCTTTGCAATGTTTGGGACAACATAAAGTGACTAAATATTTGAATTATCAATGTCCCCAAGAGGGAAAAGAGAACAAAAGGATCATAAAGCCTACTTAACAAAATAATAGATGAAAACTTCCTAAATCTAGCAGGAGATTTACACATCCAGATACTAGACCAGGCAGATGCAATGCAAAAAGGTCTTCATTATGATGCATTATAGTCATAATGCCTAAAGTTATAAATAACAAGAAAACCCTAAAAGCAGCAAGAGAAAAATGTTTAGTCACCTATAAAGAAAGCCATATCAGACTAAAAGCAAATATCTCAGCAGAAACCTTACAGGACAGAGGAGATGCGATGATATACTCAAAGTGCTGAAAGAGAAAAACAACTTGGCAGCCAAGAATACTTATATCTACCAAAACTATCTTTCATAAGTGAAGGAGGAGTACAGCTTTTCCCAGAGAAGTAAATGCTGAGGTAATTACTTTTCACTAGTCTAGACCTACAAGAAATGTTCAAAAGAATCCTAAATCTAAAGTGAAGCGATGACATTTATCATCATGAAAATGCACAAAATTATGAAACTCACTTGTAAAAGCAATCACGCAAAGGAGGAAAAGAGAGGAGTCAAATGGTGCCACTACAGAAATCTACCAAACCACAACAACAACCAATAAAAAGGTACAAAAATATATAAAACAGCTAGAAAACAATTAAAAATATGACAGAAAACAAAGCTTCACATGTCAGTAATAACACTTAACATAAATAGGTTAAATTCTCCACTTAAGAGGTATAGAATGGCTGAATGGAAATCATGGTCCAACTATATTCAGCTTAAAAGAAACTGACCTTACCAAAAAAGACACATATAGACCGAAAGTAAGGAAATGGAAAAATATTTTCCACATAAACAGAAACCAAAAGCAAGCAGGAGTAGCTACTTAGATCTGATAAAAAGACTTTAAATTAAAAACAGTAAAAAATGATGAGGAAAGTCATTATATAATGATAAAGGGATAAATCAAAAAAGAGAATGTAAGAAATTTTAATATATATGCATCCAACACTGGAGCATCTATATTCATAAAGCAAACATTGCTAGATTTAAAGAAAGAGAGAGAGTGCAATACAAAAATAGTGGGGAACTTCAACATCCTACTTTCAGCCTTAGATAAATCATCTACAGAGAAAATAGTTTTTAAAAATTGGGTTTATATTGGCTTTATATCAAATGGACTTAACAGTCATTTATAAAACATATCTAACAACTGCAGAATATACATTCCTTCATCAGAACATAGAATATTCACCAGGATAAATTGTCTGTTAGGTCACAAAAAGGTCTCAACAAATTTTAAAAAATCAAAATCATATCAAATATTTTCTCCAAAAATAATGAAATAAAATTAGAAATTGATAGGAAGAGAAACTTTGGAAACTGTGAAAATATATGGAAATTAAACAACATATGTGATTCTAAATGAAAAGCTGGGCCAATGAAGAAATTAAGATAAAAATTTAAAAGAAAATGAAATAAATGAAAATAGAATACAATATGCCAAAAATGTGTGGGATACATCAGAAGCAATGCTAACAGGGAAGCTCCTAGAATTAACGTCTTACATAAAAAAAAGTAGAAAGATTACAGAAAACAATTCGACAATTCACCTCAAGGAAGTAGAAAAGGGAGAACAAACCAAGCCCAAAATAAGGAGAGTAAGAATGATAAATACCAGAGCAGTGCTAAATCAAATATAGTTTTTGAAAACAATACAAGCGACCAATAAAACAAAAAGTTGGTTCTTTGAAAGTATAAACAAAATTGATAAACTGCTAGGTAGAATAACCATAAAGAGAAAAGAGAAGATCTAAATAAACAAAATCATAAATGAAAAAGGAGACATTACAACTGATACCACAGAAATACAAAAGATCATCAGAGATTATTATGAACTATGCACTGCCAAACTGGAAAATCTAGAGAAAATGGATAAATTCCTGGAAACATACAACATATCAAAATTGAATCAGGAAGAAATAGAAACCTGAATGAGTAGTGAGTAACAATAAAGGAAGAAAAGAATAATGTGAGAAAACAATAATGAGTAGTAAGTTTGAATCAGTAATAACATGTCTCCCAACAAAGAAAACCATAGGGCTGGATGTATTCATAGTCAAATCCTACCAAATAAAATTTATACAATGAAAAACTAATACCAATTCTCATGACACTGTTCTAAAAAAAAATTGAAGAGGAGAGAATTTTCCCTAACTCATTCTAGGATGCCAGCATCGCCCTGATAGCATAACCAGAGAAGAACACAATAACAATAAAGAAAACTGAAAGCCAATATCCCTGATGAATGTAAACACAAACATCTTCAACATAATACTAGCAACTGAATCCAACAGCACATCAAAAAGATAATACACCATGATCAAGTGGGATTTATACCAGGAATGAAAGGATGATTCAACATATGCAATCAATAAAGTGGTACATCGCATCAGCAGAATGAAGGACAAAAATCCTATGAGAACTTAACAGCTGGAGAAAAAGCATTTGATAAAATTTAGCATCAATTCATGATAAAAAATTTCAACAGACTAGAAGTAGAAAAAAACATACCTCAAAATAATAAAGGCTGTAAACCACAAACCCAGAGCTCAAATAATACTGAATGGGGAAAAGTTGAAAGCCTTTCCCCCAAGAACTACAAAAAGACAATGATGCCCATTTTCATCATTCTTATTCAACATGGTACTGGAAGGGCTAACCAGCACAATCTGGTAAGAGTGGAAAATAAAAGACATCCAAATTGTAAAAGAGGAAGTCTAATTTTCCCTATTTGCCCAGATCTTATGTCTAGAAAATAATTAAAGAGTCCACCAAAAAACCTCATATATGTCATAAACAAAATCAGTAAAGTGATAGGATATAAATCAATGTATAAAAATTAGTAGTGTTCCTATACACCAACAATGATCTAGCTGAGAATGAAATCAAGAATATAATTTCATTTAAAGTAATTTCAAGTGAATAAAATACTTAGGAATAAATTTAAACCCAGAGATGAAAGATCTCTATAAGGAAAACTACAAAATAGAACACTGTCAAAAGACATTGACTATGTCACAAACATATGGGAAAACAATTCATACTCGTGGATCAGAAGAATTAATATTATTATGACCATAATGCCCCCAAAATTTAAAGATTCAATGCAATCTCTATATAAATACCAATGTCATTTTTTTCTCTTTTTTTTTCTGTATTGAAGTATAACTTACACATCATGCCTTTACCGCATTTTAAGTGTACAATTAAATGATTATTAGTAAATTTACCAAGTTGTACAGTTATTCACATAAATCAGATTTAGAGGATTTCTTTCCCCCTATTGAGACCCCTAATTCCCATCCCCATCTACAATTCAAGCATGCCCCTCCCCTCCACAATGCTCACCACATCCCTCAGATGTGGTTCTACCCCCCAACCCCCGAATCCCTGGTGAAC